>CM027586.2:12915814-13182009 GCA_015852605.2 Populus deltoides
AAAAAATAAATCCAGATGGGCAGTCATCTGGTGTGATAGTTGAAATCATCCAAAGGGGACACGCAGACAATAGGTTATGCATTTGACACAGTTTTCTTTCATTTAAGCAATTGATTTTTAATGACTTATGTTTATTTTAATTATTATATAAGAGGAGAAAGTTTTTGTGCTGTAGAAAAATAAAAATGAGTGGACTAAACTTTTAGAAAGTGGTACGGGTCCAGATAATTTTATTTTATTTTGACCGTTGTTCTTCCACATCCAATTTATGGTTGATCTTTCCTTTCTTTCATTTCCTGTACAGAAAATTACATCCTAATCCGAAAGATATTCCCTTCCTAATATTCGTCTTGCACGGGAGTCCCACGGTAGATCCTCTCATAAATTTGATTGCATCCAATGCACTACATATGCATTTAGAAAGGTGATTTCACCATTAGTAAGGCAATGAAAAAGTGAGAGCAGAAAATAAGAGAAGGAATAACAATTATCTGGTTCAATGTACCTGAAACTACAAGCATGCCTGCTCTGCGACCATAAAGAAAGCTGACTCTGTCAGAATCCAGAATATTCTCCTCCTTGAAGCCAAAATCGAGGATCAACACCCTTCATGCTCTTCACATCATTGATTGTCCCCTTAAGCTTGTAAGCCTTTTGTAAGTCACCCCGATCAGCAGCGCTCGCTTCCCTGCTGATCTTGTCTCCAATGATGATGACCCGGAATGTCAAAGGGGCAGGGTTGTTTCTATTCAACGAGTCTGGTTTTTGCTACTAATTAGATCATTGCCCGATATCTTTCCTTTGCCTTTAACGATTAACTTTCGATGTCTGATCTTTTGTACCGAATTGTTCATAGGTTGGAATTCGGATTCATCTTATTATGTTGCACTTAACTTGTGGAATTGTTGTTTGCATGATAATCGGTGTCTACATTTACCGCACACAACCCTCTAGTCACCATACCTGATGGGATTATTGCCAGTACCATGGGAGCAATATAATTCAACATAAGAAGAAGATTCTCTTCGAGACCAAGAAACAAAGCTTAATGCGACTGGGATGGGAGGATCGAAGAGCAAAGGTACGCTGATTTACTTGTCGATTGCCGCTTATATGAAGCGCCCAAGAATATTATGTACGTCGGCAATTGAGACGGCTTTACTCAAAGCAAACTGAGTCTACTGTTATTATGCTATGCGCTGTATGTTTTGAATTCCTTAAAGAATCCTAGAATTCCGAAGATGATCGAAGATCTATTATAACCATTATATGTATGCTACACCTAACCCATCAAATAGACCCGAAATCCTTTAAAAAGTTTGGTATCTATGCACCTATATTGCACAGGAGAATACTATAAGTAAAATGACAAATTTCCCTTTCTTTTCAGTTCTATAAGGTAGAGAGAACGGATAAATATAAGTTTCTTCGGAACACACTTACATAGCATCAATCTGGCAAACCTAGTATATCGATCTATCTCTCATCTTCAGAATCACAGCTAACATCCTGCGAAAGAGATAAATCTGTGTTTCCCCGGAAGAGAACTTTGTAAGATCAAACTAGCTTCTCCACCATACTATTCCAAAGAACAATCTAACCTGAAGAACACACCAGCCACACAAGATCATTGACCTTCCTTAACTAAGTAGCGTTGAATAACAGAATATATCAATTTCTCTTTCTTTAAATACACTTCCAGATAGCTCCCATGTCACAAATACAAACAATGGCCACCACATAAGATAACTGATATGAGAGAGCAAGAAAATCCCAGCAAGAACAAACCAGAAAAACTAATGAATACATCACAATAGAACCCCAACTCCTGATCCAGCTATATTCATCCCAAATCATCACACTGAGCTAAAATTCAAACATTCTTATAAGAATCATCCAATTCCCATCTCATTACATCCCATCATATATAAGAAGTCTTAAAATACTTAAAACAAGCCAGTAAATTTGAGAAAAAATAAAGCTACATTAAAACTCATCAAATTATAAATTGGGTTATAGGAGTTTGTTGTCTTTATATTGTGTTTCTTTTTACTTATTTGGATGAAAGGATTCAGAAAATTTACTAAGATTTTTCTTCTATTGATAATTTGAAAAAATTACTTAACAAAAAGAGATCCGTAAAATTTTATTTATGCATGCTATATTATTATTTTATATTCATCTCATTTATAATTAAGAATATTTTCTAAAGTATTAAGGTTTGTAAATAATGTAATGTCAATGATGTACTGTCATACTAACAGAATTATTAGGACCGTGAATAAAGCTTTGTTCGTAATCTTATATATTCGTGCACAAAATTAGACCTTAGTTGGATGAAGGACTTTATTATAAGAATCTATAACTATTGTAAGAATAATGGTAATTAAAGACATAGAAAAGTACATACCAAGTTTGTTCTAATAAAACTTAAATGTTAGCATTTATTTATCAGTTAATGATTACAGTGTTTTATTTTCTCAAACTCCAGAAAGTTTGTATATTTATATTTTAATAGGAAAGTTGAGCAAGATAATCCCCACCATATTATATTTATATTTTAATATTTGATTATATTTGGGATACACCACACAACTCCCCACTAGAACAGGTACCATAGTTTTCTATGTGAATAGAAATTGCAGTAATAGATAGTCTGTGCTTTCCAGTTCTGCATCACAAAATGAGTATAAAGCTGCTTCCTATAAGAGTAAATTACATTGCAACAACCATTTAGTAGGTGGTCTAGGGGGGAAGAGCTTGAGACTAAGAGATTTGTTCCCTTTGTGGTCTCGTGTTTGAGCCCCCGGGATTAAGCAATATGATGATCAATCAAGGCTTATATGATCGTTAACTTTAGCACGACAAGTTGGCCACGACACCCATGTTAATCAAAAAAAAAAAAAGAGAAAATTCACATTGCAGCAGAAGAATTTTGTGCATAAACCATTCTGAAAAGCCAGCCAAGTAATTCTTATCAATCATAACAATAAATTCATTGAACCAGTTATTATATTCTTTGGTATATAAACCTATACAATGGAATAATTTTTCTTCAAAAGCAAGTTTATTCTGCTACATATTGCCCATCCCTTAAGGAGAACCAGATGCCCATCCCTTCATTCCATAGCTCAAAAAATTGAATGGCTTAGCTGCTTCTGGGTACAAAACTGTGAATTTGAACCGCACACAAAACAAGAACAAATCGTTTTGAAAGAAGAACAAATCATTGATGAGGAAAAGAAAATCATCAAAAGAAAATAAAAATTAATTTGAGGTTATTCATGATTGACCTCTAAATTTGTAATCATACCATTAATTATTAGTTTATATTTGTTATTGTGGTGAAATAATATTTAAAAAAATTAATTTAATATTTTTAATATGAAAAGTAATTTAAAAAAAAAAATCATTACGATTCTAGCTTTTATTATGATAAAATTATGTAATAGCTATATTGTTTTTTAATTATTTTCTATATTATTCTCGGCTATGTTTAAAAAGAAAAAAAGAAAAAAAAAAGGTGGCCTACAACGAATAAGGTCTGACGTTAAATATTGGCTTTGCAAACTTTAAAGTAAACAAGATCATATTTGTTGAAAAGAGAAATGTTTCGAGACTTGCTGTCGCCCTTCGCTTTGAAGTTTTATTTATTAATTCTTTGAAATAAAGAGGTTTAAGGTGATTTGTCCCTTTCGGAACATTTATATATTAATCATATTATTATGCATTGCATGTGTTCGTCGAATTGTTTGCTTTAATCATCATCAGGCAATCATTAATTAATAATAACTTTGAGATTCATAACCCACCACTCATCATTTGCCACGTTTGTTTGTTCAATTTACTTTTCATTTTCATCTTTTTTGCATCCTGTTATTTTCCTAATGTAACATCGGTTGTGTATATAATGAAATAAAAAATATATATATAATATTGTAATTTAATATTTTAATGAAAAATTTTCTTACCATTCTGTAAAAGAAAAATGTCTAGTAAAAAAATAGCTACATACCATAAGAAATTACAAGCTTAATGGCCAGCATATAAAAAAAAAATAATAAAGGGATAGTTTTGAATTATTAATGTAAGATTGAGCCATTAATAAAATAATGTAGTTTAATTTAATAACTACTAATTATATGAGTGATCCTCTTATCTTTTTTTTTTGGATTTGAGGAAACCCCACCCCCGGAAAGCCGCACTTTGGGGCCCAGAGAGCAGTAAAACCCCGGCGTCCTGCACTCTGACAAGAGGTGCACGCGACTTCGAACTCGAGACTTGCTGTGCAGATCTCAAACTTTTGCCATCACGCTTCGCCATTGGGGACGTAGTGATCCCTCTTTATCCCTTTATAAATCGAGGTCATTAATCCTTAAAAACAGATTTTTCAAGCAATGTGTTCCTAAAACACTCTCAAATATCATCTATACTTAAGTTTTTCAAAAAAATAAAATTAACTGCATCAAATCTATTTATCCTTGGGATTTTATTAATAATACTTTCAAGACAAGCTAGTCAAAGACATTTTTAAGAACACCTTAGAGAAATACTTTCAACATTTGTAATATTGCTATGCAATACATGCATGTTTTCGCAAGACATCAAATCTAAGTCTTAACAAGTTAATTTTAATGGAAGAATTAAATGATTATTTTATTTCTTATAAAACATATTTATTATAAATTGCATTCACAACTATAATAATAAAAATTGTTATTTATATTTTGTGTTTGTTTAAATTCCCTCATAAGTTTGTGAGTACACGTAACTCTCAAGTTTCTAAGACGGCGTGCTTTGTCACCAAAATAAGATTCTCACGAATTTTCAAAAACTGAAAATTCTATAGTTTAATCGTCGATATGCCCTGTGTCCTTTTTATTTTTTATTTTTTTGCCCTGTGGCTTGAGGCCGCCGTGGACAAATTCCTAGATCCAATTTAGTGGGGGCCTGATTCATTATTTAGGCTTCATCATTCTGCACCTCTAAAAAATTAATAAATATAAATAGAAATAATAATCAATTTTTTTATTAATATATTACAATAATTTTACCAATATAATTTTTTATCTTTGTATTTATTAGTAAACACTGGCAAAAAATTCAAAATGGTCTTTACTGAGAGAATGACTGGTAGTATTATATTAAGATTTAAAAAGGCAAATTGTAAAGTGAAATTATATTTTTAATAACAGCATGACTTATGTAGTTACTAACAAAATAATTTTGTCAATAAAGTCAGCGGTGGTATTTAATTTATGACCTAGTGATTGACCCTCCTCTCCCCTCCTTCAATTTCTCCTTTTTTTTATGTATTTTTTTCCAGAATAAACAAGCACCCCTATCCCCTAATCTCAACACAATTTAACCTTCTACAACAAATCGTCACCACAACATTCAATTTATCAAGATCCTGTTCGATTTAAATTTATTAAGGATTCTCCACTTTATGTAAGCAAAACTACTCTTTTTTAATTTAAACTCAATTTTAAAATGTTTTTTTGTATATTTGTTTTGTAGTATATACATTTTGTTTAGGTGTTTTCTTGTTTTATAGTTTTTTCTCATATAAATTTGTTGCAAGGATTTATGATTTGTACATGTTAGGGTTTGTTTTAGATTTTATAAAATTGTATTTATTTATAAATTAATTAAACTTATGTCTAATTTCTAACTTAGGTGTTCTATGATGAAATAAATAATGAATTATTTAATGGGTCCATTTTATATTTTGTCAATTTTATTGCCGAAGCAAATTTTCAAAGAATGCGAAAACTTGAATTTATATAGATAATTAATAATGAATTAAAAAGTACTATTAAAATAGATTGAATAAGTTTGAGTTAAATCAATATTTTGCAAATTATTTAGTTAACATAGATAATTAATACATGTTGTCATCATTATTTTATATAGGTTTGATATAAGTAATTGATGATCATTTATGGATGTATAGAGATTCACCTCAAGGGTTATAGAGGATGGATTATTGTAATAAATTTTAGAGTTTTATTAATTACGACATTAACTCATCCGAGAAATATTAGTGGAAGGGGTATTAGATATTCATGCAAGAGGTGTAAAAAATAAAAAAGTTTATCAATTTAGATGTTGTAACAATTCATCTTCTACAAAAAGGTTTCTGAAGAAATACTTATGTTGGTATGCAAATGAAGGACCATATGTTCTTCATTATACCTTAGTAGAAAGGATGGTTGAGTCAACTTCTAGTTCTAACAACATGCATGGAGTTATAGATGACAATAGTAATCTTTATAAGAGTATAGTTATGGATGCGATGAGAATGAATCACGGTGTTATGTCAGCCAATGTCCAATCATAGATGAAGAACCTAATGTAAACACGGCCACATTTTTTAATCTTTTGAAAGATTATGATGAATTATTATAGGATGGTTGCACAAATCACATTAAATTATTAGTCATTGCACGAGTGTTCAACATCACGTCAAATCATGGATGGAGGAGGCCGATTATGACAAAATTATTGAATGGGCAGAAGCATTTTACTTGAAGGGAATAGGCTAAAAGAAAACTTATATGCTACTAAGTTTATGATGAAACCCCTCAGTTTAGGATACCAAAAAATTAACATATGTCCAAACTTCTGCATTTGTACTATCTTAAAATGCAGAAGTTAACCGATAGAAGAACCTCGGAGCATTCTTGTCGCACATAGAAAAACTTAAAAACTTCTCAATCATACCCAGACCGTAGAGGTTATTCATGTCATGAAAGACTGCTGAGCACATGACATGACACCAATTCATATAATGTGGTAAATGGAGTGATGGTACACCCTTCCGATGGTGAAGCCTAAAAAATACTTTAACAAGAGTGCATCCCTCGGTTTCGGTAGACAAGGAATGTGCATCTTAGGTTATGTACATATGGATTCAATCCATTAGGAGCTATTTGCTGCTATTTATTCTTGTTGGCTAGTGACACTCACGATTAACAGCATGTCACCAGGGATGTGTATGAGGTCGGAGTTCATGTTTTTATTTACGGTCATACCCGGGACTTAATAGTTCAGTCAAAATATGGATGTTTTTATTCGACCATTGATTGATGAGTTGAAGTAGTTGTGGTCATTCGAGGCTTTGACTTATGTTGTATTAAGGAAACAAAATTTTCTCGGGTGAAAGTAGCTTTGATGTGGACTATCAATTATTTTCTAGCTTATGGAATGGTTTTGGTTGGAGCACGATGGAAAACTAGCATGTCCATATTGTATGGAAAATAAAAAAGGCATTCAAGCTAAAAAATGATAGTAAATCGCCTTTTTTTCGCCACAAGTGGTTTTGCCAAGGGATCACAAGTTCATAAGGAACGAAAAGGACTTCTTTATTAGCGAGTTGAAAGGGATGTTGCACCGCTTCTTCTTTAGGTGAAGAGTTGTATAACATGGTGTCGAAGCATCGGTGACATTGTATTTGGTTTTCAATTCGGTAAATGTAAGTTTCCCGATTTTGGTTTAACCCACAATTGAGTAGAACGAAGTATTTTTTGAGAGCATCATTATTGGAAGGCCAATCTCTTCCATTATAACCTTGATGTCATGCACATAGAAAAGAACGGTTTAAGAACATTTTCAACATGGTAATAGACGTGAAGGGGAAGACAAAAGGATAACATCAAAGCTAGAATGGATATAGCATTGCTTTGTCACCGTAAAAATATGGAGTTGGTTTATACTAGGTCACGGTTCGCAAAGATGACCTTTCAACGTAAGTTTGTTTTTCTTTCATAACGACATGTTTAATAATTTTTTAAAAAATAATATCATTTAAAAATGCAATTTTACGCTTACAAACATTGAGAATGTTAGAGCATTAACATCAGCCTTTAAATCATCGATGAAAATTTAATTGTTTTAATGGAGCCAAGTTTCCAAACATCTTGAATGGAAACTGCAGGTCGATGTATGATTTTCAAAGTTAAAGGTTAATATTAAATTAAATATTTTTTTATGTTAATTTGGACCATTTATTGAAAGTATTGAAATTTTCCTTTTATAAAGTTTTATTTCAAGGGAAAGTTGGAATGAGAGAAAGTCATGATAATGTTGCGAAATAAGGGTTTGAGAGAATCCACGCTTCAATCAGAAAGCTCAAATTCAGGATAATTTTTTTATTCCAAATATTAAAATTTTATTTTTCATTTACTAACAAATAATTAATTTGTATCATATAGTTTGCATGATTTTTTGTATCGGACAAAAAAGAAAAATATGCAAAAGAAAGAGAGCTTTCAGTCGGAATGACATGACAGTTTAGAAGGATTTCGGCCGTCAGATGTTTTAGAGGTTGTATGGCAACCTAATTATCTCCATTTCCTTTTTCCTCTCCAAGACAACTATTTCCACGTCACATGTATGGCAACCCTTCTAAATATGACCTCCCAAGGCCATTTCCGCTAATTTGTCTTTTTTATGCAAGGTGGTCAAGAACTATTTCAAGAAACATGCACATTATTACTTCGACGATTTTCCTATCTTTAGAAACTCCTTCTAAGACAAGTCACATGCCATACATATGGCCCATAAAATCCTTTCTACCCCATATAACCCATGAAATCGATTTACGAGTTCCCTTTATCATCAAGTTATCTTGTTTCCCTTATTAGTAAACTTTCCGCTACACCTAATTCACTCATCATTATCATACCAAATTTCAAAACCCCCTCCCCTTCTTAATCTTGTCTCGAATCAAAATTGGCCGAAGGGAACCAAGGGTTCCCTTCTCCTTCGTATATGATAATTATCCTTTCTAACTATTATTCACATTAAAACAACACATCATAAGCAATTAATAAAGAAAATCTTAAATTCTACCCCTCCTCACTTACTCCCCTAGTGGCTAGCCACCTTGGATCCTTTACCCATTGGCTTTTTCTTTTGTTGTTCTTACATAAATTCACTTTCAAAGAAACCTATAATATTCTAATTGATCCAATTCCTGCATAATTTTACATTTCCCCAAATTGTATTCAAGAACCCTAATTTTAATTCAAGATAATTACACAATTTCTAATCGAATTCAAGTTAATTCAGATACCGAAGTTTAGGACTCCTTAGTTGGGGATAATCTGAATTTCACTTCTTAATTGGTTGAAAAATTTCAACCCCTCCCTCCTTGCATGTAGTCGCTTCTCTCCCCTTTTTCTCCTCACAATTTCTACACTTGTTTTAGTACAATTTCTCTTGCCAAATGGTGTTTTCCCTACCAACCTATCTAAGACTTGTAAAATTTTGACAAACTTTGGTGTTTCTCTCTTAAATTTTTGATGGAAAAATCTTGAATTTCTCCCCTTTTTTGGTATTCATGCCACTGGCTTCAAGGAGAAAGAAATGCGGTATTTATAACCCTATTCTTTTTAATTACACTTTAACCCTTTTCTTTTTCTTTTTCACAATTTGAGTCATAATTCTTCTCTTCTGTCTTTCATAATCTTTCTAATTAATTGAATTTTTTTGTATAAGTTCATTCTCGGGGTTTTACATCCTGACTCTGGTGTTATTTAAACATTCAACTACAAATATTTCTAACCCTGATGTTGGTAAATATTACATAAAAGAGTATGGTATTCATGACTTGAGCCGGAATATTGGGGTTCTAATAATTTTAAATTCTAGTGTTTTAATTTTTAATTCTGGCATTAGTGGACATTGAGGGTATTCCTAATTCTGACATTAGTGAATACGAATATTCTTGACTCCGATGCTAGTGAATAAACAAGTACAATTTTGAATTAAAAAAAAAATATTTTTTTGTATTTTGCAATGAGGGGAACTTTTCTTCTTTTTTAAAAAGAAGAAAAAAAACAGAAAAGATAGGTATATATTTTATACTAGATTCACATTTCGTAGTATAATTCCACAACTTAATACTAAATAAAGTCATAAAAAAAAATATGCAAGAGACCCACAAATAAATTCAAAAGGGTCCCTAATTTTTTTAAAAATTTTCTGATATCTTAAAAAGCATGTTTGGTTAGATATTAAAATAAAAAGGAATAAAAAAAAAGAAAAAAAAATATAAAAGTGTGTTTACTAAACTCAGCCTTAGTCCAAAGAGTGAGCTGGTTGGGTACAACCCGGTCTCAACAATTCTAATTTTTTTTTTTTGATATGAATGGGCGAGGCTTCATCCAGCCTACCCGGTTTCGTCACTGGCACAACCAGTGACCAAGCTGGCAACGGTCTGCATGTGTGAATTATAATTCATGCATACTTGCACAGTGACAAGTTAATTAAAATGCAAACGGGGGAATAAGAGCTTACCTGGTACTGATGTTGCTGGAGACGAAGCTTGATGGCGCCTGTATCGCTAGTTAAATTGGACAATACTCCTCCCTTCCTCTCGTTTCTGTTTTAATTTTGTCTTTCTCTGGTCTTTCTCCTCTCCTATGGTTTTTGTTTCTCTGGTATGTCCACCGTTTCTTTCTCTCAGTTCTGGCCCTTCGCTGGCTTTTATAGGTCCAAAATACAATATCCCATCCCTTATCTTTCAGGGGATGGTTATCTTGTATGAGGATGGCTACTGCTTCGGTTTGGTACAATTTTGGTGAAATAACAACACCAACAGTCCTGCTATTATTGGACTATTGGAGCCGAGTTCTTTGTTTTAGAGGAGAGTCATGAAGGCGAAGGAAACGGAAACAAACTGAGAGATTTGAAGGATTTGAACCAAGGCAAAACCAAATGTATGCAACTTTTGTAACTATTTTACATGTACAAGTCTCGTCAAATCTCATCCTACACATATATATTTAGGCATTTAGACACATCCGTCTCTATATTTAATAATAATATTTTATTCTTTTTCATAACTGTGCATGCAATCATAGCTTCTTTAGTGTCAGGTAATGTCAAAGTACGATCTTTCATCTTAATTTTATACCCCTTCTCTAACAATTATCTAAGTTCAATATATTGCTTTTCACCATTGGTATATAATAGATATCATCAATAAATTGATGACTTTCATCTTTCAATTTAATCAAAGTTGTACCTTTTCCTTTGTTGTTGACCTTTGAATGATCCGCAAGGTGACATTACCTCTAATTTTTTCATCAAACTCCATGAACTTGTTTTGGCCTCCACACGTGATTGTTGGCTCCACTTGCTTAGATACCACATGTTCTCTTTGTCTTGCATTCTCTCATTATACACTAGTAATATTATGGCTTCCTTCTCCTCTTTATCACTAGATTAGCATTCTCCTCAACCCTCTTGGTTGGACTCTACCAATCCCTAGAATAGTGACCTACCTTTTAACAATTATATCATTTAACTTTTGATTTGTCAGACCTGGATTTTGAAGTGCCACTATCAGTGCAACCGGTCGACCGATTTGCTTCATGCGGTCGATCGATTTGCTTCATGCGATCGACCAATTGACTTTGTTGAGGATGCAACAACCTCATCTTCCTAATATGCCTTTTCCTCCTCTTTCTTTGTTTTGTCCATATCCTCTACCCCCTTTACGAATATCTAGAACCATCTTTCTTTGAAAAAAGTGCTTGTGCATTCACATTAGTGTGTTTGGCAGTGTGGTTGCGGTTGCTTTTCAAATAACTTTTCGGTGCCAAAATACATGCTAATGATGTTTTTTATTTTTTTAAAATTATTTTTGACATCAAAGACATCAAAATGATTTGAAAACACTAAAAACATATTAATTTGAAGTTAATAAAAAAAAAAATTTTCAAATTTTGTCAAAAGCGCTTTTTGAAACGCAGAAACAAACAGCCCTCGAGTCTCATTGATCATTTCCTCATGGGCTTGTAATTTTCCCATAAGATCTTGGATTGAAAGAACATTCATATTTTGCAACTCTTCAATCGCAACCACCACATAATGAAACTTCTTTTGCAATGAGCATATGATCTTCTCTACTACACATGTCTCTTTCATCTTCTCCCCATATCTCTTCATTTGATTGTATATTAATACTCTTGCAAAGTATATCAAGTATTCTTTGATTCAAGCATATGTAACTTTTCAAAGTCACCACATAGCTTTTTGTAGATGAACCTTTCGCATACATTGTCAGCTCCTTAGTTTGATTATTGAAAAAACTTATTACACTTGCTTGGTGATGGTTGCATTGACCACTATCTCAAAAGTAACGCCATCCAAACATTGATGGATGATTGTTAGTGCTTGTTGATTCTTTCTTTGTGCCTTTTGCACGACCTTCCTTTGGGCTGAAGTCAATATTGCTCCATCTATAGGTTTCTCAAAGCTTTTTTCAACCATCTCCCATACATCTTAGGAATCTAGCCAAGCTTTTACTAGAATATACCAAGTTTCATAGTTGTCCTTTGTCAACCTAGGATAATGAAGTTGGAAGTTCGGATTGACCATCATAAATAACCAAACCTAAGCTCTAATGCCACTAGTTAGAAGAAAGATAGGTGTGATATAAGATAAAAAAAAGGAATGCAGAGTCAAAAACTCAAGAACAAGAAAAAGGTTGAGAGGAAGGTATACTTTTATTAAGTGTTTCTCTCTAAGCTCTCTTAGCTATTCTCTCTTCGTTTGTGCTATTTAGTAATGCTGATTTTTTTTTATATATAAAATCCTATACAATATAGAAATTAAACTAATACAATGAAATCCTAATCTGAATAGGAATTGTATTCTACCGACTGAACTGATTGATCTTTTCTCAACCGGTCGACTGATTTGTTTAATCCAACTGGTGAACTGGTTTCTCTATTTTTCAAAAGAACTAGAAATCAATTTCAATTTTCAACAGGTTTCTGATATTGTCTAACAATGGATCTTCTTCCTTGTTTGTATAAAAGGGTGGCATGCTTAGTGTCGCACCCTCCCGAGAGCTCGACGTCGCGGCGACACTTTCTCCGTAGCTGGGGATTCGATGTTGGGGTCTTTCTTTTGTGAAAAAGAGGAGTCGCCACCTAGTATTATGGTCACTAGGAAACCTAACTGGTCTTTCAGAGATTCTAAGGCAAGGGACTGGTTGCGTAAAGGGAAGGTTTTAGCACCCCTAGTACGCCCTACCTAAGGCAAGCTGCTTGGTGTTTGATTTGCCTTATAAATGTTATGGTGTTGATGTTCTCTAATCCCATCAGTTTTCTAGGATAAGTCTGCTCTGATGAACGAAATCTAGGGTGCTTTAAAAACCTATTTTTTCATCTCGTAAACCGTGGAGTAAAAAAAATTGAAATGTCCTCGATTATAATCAAGGCTTCTTTCAAGGATTTGTGCGGTTTTATTATTCCTAGAAAATTATTTTGGATATTTACCACTCCGGTTTCTTTATCCAAATATTAACAGTGAATAATAGCAAATTATTCCCAATAATATTTTGGATATTCGTCCTTTAAGGATTTCTTTATCCAAACATTAGTGGTGAATAATAGATGAATTCCCCCCAAAATAAGATTTTTATATTTTTTGGAATATTGGCTAATACCCTTTGGAGTTTTACAAACATGTTGTAAAATCCGTAAATACAAGAAAAATGATTTTTGTTGTGTTTAAGAAATCCATGCGAAAACACATTTTCAAAACTTTAAATATTTGTTTTTTATATAAAAAAAACATAAAACAATGTTAGGGTATTGGCCGTATGCAAGAAAACAAAACATTTTTCATTTTATATTTTTTTGATGTCTCGACTAAAAACTGGTATTTTCATACCGGACTTGTATCTTTACCATATAAAAAATACAAGCAGATATTGATAAACAATGCATCAACAAACTTTCAGAAAATCACATATTTAAATAATTCTTTTAAAGAAAATTTTCCGAATGGGCCAGACCCGCCCAAAAGAAAAATGGGCGAAATCAGCCCAAAAATAAAATGGACCTATTTTCTACAGGGCTGGACTCAGCCCAACCCAAACCACATGACTGGTTACTGTTCACTCTGCGTAGTAACACGTTAATTAATTTTCCAGTTACTGTGCACATGCACAATAACCCCAAACTGCATGCAAAAAGCCACGTTACTGTTCAAGTGAATTAAATTTCACTTGAACAGCGCAAACACAAAGCAAAAAAAATGCACGGTGCGGGAGGTTACAGTTTAATCAAAGCTGGCGGGTTACTGTTCAAGTGAATTAATTCACTTGAACATGCAAATACAAAGAAAACAAATGCACGCAAAGGGTGAAGAGAACAAACCTGGAGACGAAGAAGCTGTCTGCGTTCGTCTGTTTCAAATCTTTTAATCCTGTCCTGTATTGGCGTCTGTTTTCCTGTTTTTGCTTTCCTCTACGTCTGTCACTTTCTGCTCTTTCTTCTTCCCTGTTCTGCAGATGTTATATGTAAAAAAAATGAAAGCAAAGACCGAAAGAGATGATGAGCTGGTGCGGTTGGTGGTGTTGCTGCGACTGCTCTTCCTCCTCTCTGGTGTTGCTGCGCTGCCTTTCCTCCCTCGTCTGTGCAGTTGCTGGTGCAGTTGGTGGTGTTGCCGTTTTCGTCTACTGGCTTCTTGTTTCCTCCTCTTTCTATCTGCCTTCGGGTTCCTCTGGTGCTGGTGCATGCTGAAGATGGAGGTCGGGGTGGATATCCTGCTGTCATGTTATTGCTGCTGTTTGCTGCTCTGGGAGGAAGGATCCGGCTACTGTGCTGTTCTTGCTTATTGCTGCTCAAAGTGGCTGAGGAATTGCAACTGGTGATGACCGCGCCCCTGCTGGTTCATGCTCCCAGTGCAGAGCAGAACACAGCTACTACTGGCGACGGGGAAAAGATATAGACGCTTGGGATCAGCTGCTGGTGCAGAGACGAGACTGGTCGCCATCCTGGATTGCTGCTGCGACTAGTACCTATTCCTGGTGATTGAGGGGCTGCGAGTCAGCGATGGCTGCCGGAGCTGAAGACGACGCCACTGTTGAAGCTGGAGATGGCTGCGTACTGGTGCGGGACTCAGAGAAGAGCTGTCTGTTTGGAATGTGAAGCAAAACTCCTGACGCTCTTGTGGCTCACGATTTCGGCTGGTCTTAAGAGAAGCTGCTGGATCGTGGGGGAGAATCTGGTGGTGTTGGGAGGAAGCCGACAATGCCTCACGGTGGTCAGGAAGGTGGCGGTGTGCTTCCAAACGGTGGAGGGAGAGAGCAGAGAGAGAGGTTACCGTTCTTCTCTTCCCCTCTGTTTTCCTCCTTTAACTGCCATTTTCTTTCGTTCAAAACTTTCCCCCTCCATTTTTTTCCAGCCCTCTCTCCCCCTTTCAAAAAAACTCTCTCCCCCCTCTTTCTTTTGTTTTCCAGCCCCCTCCCCTTTTCAAAAACTCTTCCCCCTCTTTTGCAGCTGCGTCAAAGGGGAGCGGGGCAGCAGCATGCGCATGGGGAGCAGGGGACACCAAGCCAGGGCAGTCTGCGCTGCTCCCATGCCTGCGCTGCTCCCCACTCCTGAGGGTCTCGGGCAGCGGCATGCACATGGGGGGGAATGGTGTCTACACTATTTTGGGGTGTTTTCTTTTTTTCTTTTTATTTTTTTATTTTTATAGGGATCCAAAAATGGGTTACAACACTTAGCATGGATTGATGGAGAGTTAGTGACAACAAGGTGAAAATGTAGAAGGTGTATATATGGGACTGCTGCTATGTTGGATGTAAAGGAACATTCAGGTAGCACTCCAGGCGTGTATGGTCATTATCTGCTCTGGTTAATTTCTTGTAAAGAACATTCCTTTGTATGAATGTAAATGAGAGTGTGGGGCCTGCTTAGAATGGATTGTTTCAGTTTCATGCATGGGATTGTACTGCCAGAGGTTTTAAGATTGAGTAGTTAAATATCCAGAAATAGACAAAAGCTTATAAATGATATGAATTTAAGTTTTTTCCATTAGAAGTGATATCAGAAAGAGGGAACAGCGTTGAGAACATAACGACAAATTTCTTATTAATTAAAATTAAATTCTCCAGATTCTTTCTTTTTTTTTTTTTATTTGTGTATGAATATCTATTGTGTAAAAGAATTAAGGTGGCTTCCAATTATCCGAAAATATTATACATAATCTCATCCTCCAGAAAAAAATTGTACAATTTGAATACTGACAATCAACTCTTAAATTGATTCTAGTGTAAACTGCAATACTTTTTTTCTCATGAATTATTGAAAAATAAAGCATGCTATTATTAGCAAATTCAAAAAATTTATATCCAAGTTTTGTAACTTCAAATATGAGCTGTATTGCTAACAAACCAAGTAAACCTAGCTAACAAGAAAAAGAAACATATTTCTAAAGAAATAAACAAATCAAAGCTGCGACCTACAATGCTAGCGGTGGAAATCTGTCAACTTCTTCATGAATCACGAACCTCTGATATACTTGACTCCTCAAGGGAAAGTTTGAGCACCGACTCAAACATCTGTTTTGAGCAAGAGATTGTGATTGGCCCTTCCTCTACCCGTAGGATATCCTCGAACTGACGTAGCAAAGCTTGAAAAATTATGGAAGATGTGCATGCAACAGGAACATCGTAACGATTTAGCTTTTCATCATGTTCTTGATCACCAACATACACTGGGAAGTGGTTGCTTCGTATAGGTACTTGCTTTTCGAAACCCTTCTTCTGCTTCCTCAACTTTAACGTTGTTGCTAGGGATCGGATACTCTCTTGAATCTTTCTCATCTTGGAAAGGTACTGAAAGCACTGAGATTTGCTACACGAAGTAAAAGAAAAATCTCATCGCACGATAGAGAGAAAAGAAGGAGCTGCACTGGTTATAATGCAAAGAATTTGTTCAGTCTCTTTATATAGATACACAGGAAGGTTTGAATCCTTATTTTCAAAGGATTTCGGACTTTTAATTCATAGAGTATTGTAAGACAGGAGGATATTTCTTGAGTCAAGGACCAGCTTGGAAGCTAAAATTTTAACCAAAGTCGGTTAAGGCAGTACAAGCCAAAGGAAAGAAGCAGCGCTAGTAAAACCGAAAATTCTCATATCCATAGCTCTTGCGGAAGGTGAACGTTCATAGAAATGGAATCTCCGAGATTATATATGAAAATCGAAATCTTGATCAAACATATAGATGATTTACGTTATTAGTGATTGTTTTTAAGCTATTTTATATTCCATTATGAATTTGATTAATAAGAATAATAATACTAAAAAAGGATGCTATTAAAATTTAAAAGTTGCATAAGAAAAATATCAATCTACTTAGTTTTGATGCCGTACCTCATGTAGTTTGACACTGTGATTACCCTTTTATGTCCTTCAGTTGGGGCTGATAAATGTGCCCTATAATGTGGAAGTCAGGGAAATTCTTATGTTTCATCTCCTTCTTCGAACTAGAAAACAATCAGCAAATTCATTAAAATATAATCCTAAAGAAGCCTGGAATTAAAGGGCATGTAGGCTTGAGCATAAAATATTATAGGACTTGGCTAGGGAATCAACTTATTGAAGGGATCGAACCACAGGTTCAACTATCATGATTTTTTAAACGGGGACATCAATGATTTTTTTAGCATGAAAAAAGACCCAAAACTTCAACTAGTCTCAAAGCTCATGGAATGTATATGTATAGAAAATATTATATGACTACTTTAGTATTGTAATCTATACATTAACTATTATATATTGCCCTATATATATAAATAAAAAAAGGTTAGCTAACTAATAGATTAAGCCTCCTATTACTTTTCAACTTGGTATCAAAGTCTGAACACATTAAAACCCCTCTCTCCTTAATGGACTCTGCTGCTGCCGATTTCTCCCTCCACTAGACCAATGCTGCAACACCGCCTGCTGACCACACACAGGCTGCTGCTGGTGTCTCCTTCCCACAACAGCAAACCCCCTCTCTTTCACAGCATAACAATGGTTCCTCTTCTTAGGTTTATGTTGTTCCTCTTTATATTATAGGGATCTCAACTCTAGACATAGTTGTCTTGTCCAATACTAACCAAGTTATTTTGTTAAAGCTTACGAACAACAATTATTTATATTGACGAATGCAGATGAAGTCATATCTTCTTGATTAAGGAATCCGATAAACCAACAAGATCAAATAGAGTGCTTATCAAAAATCCAAGATACGGGGGTTGAGTAGGGATCACCGGATCGACATCGGCTGTGACCTGGAGATTATGACTTAAGATTTGCATTAGTTGTTATTGCTGTTATTTTGCCTAGGAATCAGTCAATAAGTTAGAAAGAATAATTCCATTAGTGATGGCTATTTTACTGTCAACTAGTCATTCTACTCCTTTTATTTAAGGAAGCAGTTTAGTCCTTTTTTGTATTTAAACTCTGGTTTCCAATAAGCAAGCAACAAAAAGAATTACAAGGTTTATTCTCACCTCAAGCAGAGTATATTTTACACTTTTCTTTAATAGCTTTGATTGGGACCTATTATTGGTATCAAAGCCATTACATTATGACTACCAATAACGAAAGAATTGAGAATTTAGAAGCGGCTCTTGGGGGACTTCAAGCTAATTTGAACATAATGGAGTTGAGTGTTATCGATAAACTACAGCAGCTAGAGATTGCTATTAGCAAGATATCTAAAGTTTTGCTTACAAGGCAAGAACCATCCTTGAGCAATGTCAATGAATGCAGCGGACAATTCTTCAATATGTGTTCTCGTTAAAACATAGAAGGGGGTCGCCCAATGTTTTCCTCTAAATTGGCTAAGCTTGAATTTCCCAAGTATTTTGGTAATGACCCGATTGAATGGTTCATGCGTGTCGACCAATTCTTTGAATACCAAGGCACTTTGGAAACACAAAAGGTGTCTTTGGCTTCCTTTCATTTGGAAGGAGAAACAAATCAATGGTGGCAGTGGTTACGCAAGGCTTATCATGAGGAAAGAAAGGAGGTGTTGTGGGACATTTTTATAGAAGAATTATGGTCTCGTTTTGGTCCAACGGATTGCGAAGATTTTGATGAGTCTTTATAAAAAAAATAAGACAAATAGGATCTTTACGTGAATAGAAAAAGGAATTTGAGAGGTTGGGAAATAAAGTGCAAAGGTGGACTCTAAAGGCATTAGTGGGCACCTTTATGGGAGGTTTTAAACCTGAAATTACAGATGGAATTCGGATGTTTAAGCCAAAATCCTTGAAGGAAGCCATCAGTTTGGCCAAGATGAGAGATGAGCAGCTGAACTGTCAAGAGAAGACTGATCATCCATTCAATAGGACCACAGACGTCTTTTCGTCATCAAAAATGAAGTCTGCCTCACAAATGAAAAGACTAACTTGGTCTGAGATGCAAAGCAGGCGTGCTCAGGGCCTTGGCTTTAATTGTGATGAGAGGTTTGTACCAGGGCACAAATGCAAAGGACCATAATTGATGTTGCTAGAAGGTAGTTATGAAGAAGAAGATACAGTATATGAACTTGAACCTTGAGGACAAGGTTCTGCTTAAAGATGGGGGCAATGATAAACCAAGAAGATCAAATAGAGTGCTTATCAAGAATCCAAGATATGAGGGTTGAGCAGGGATCAGTCTTCATGCGACATCAGCGTGTGACTTGGAGATTATGACTTAAGATTTGCATTAGTTGTTATTACTATTATTTTGCCTAGGAATCGGTCAATAAGTTAGAAAGAATAATTCCATTAGTGATGGCTATTTTACTGTCAACTAGCCGTTCCACTCCTTTTATTTAGGGAAGTAGTTGAGACTTTTTTGTATTTAAACTCTGGTTTCCAGTAGGTAAGCAACAAAAAGAATTACAAGGTTTATTCTCACCTCAGCAGAGTATATTTTACACTTTTCTTTAATAGCTTTGATTGGGACCTATCGGAATCTTCCACTTTGTTAATGGCTTTATGTCGTGTCCTCCTTCTCATATAGCTGAAATTGATAGTTATGTTGGTTCTTCCACACATATTAACCCTTCTTTTCTTCATTGGAAGCAACATGATCAACTTATTTTAAGTGCATTACTACCTTCTTTTTTAATAGGTGTATTGCATTTTATGGTAGATTGTCAGACCTCTCATTGTGTTTGAAGTAGTCTTGTGCAAGCTCTTGTCTCTCCGTCTATTTCTCACTTAATGCAACTCCACGGGTCCTTTCAATAACTTCGACAAGGTGATGCTTCTATTGCTATGTATATATAACAAACAAAATCCTTATTTAATGAATTGCCTGTTGTTGGCTGGACAATCTCTCTTGAAGATTTCAATCTCTGTGTTTCATGGCCTTCATGGTGAGTTCAAAACTTGGTAATTAGCCTCGCATCCAAGGCAGAGCTTCTGTTATATGCAGTTCTTTATAGCCATCTCCTTACCCATGAATTTCTTCACAGGACTTCCCTTTAATCCATGGTTATCAACCCTTCTCTGCTACCCATATCGCCTCTGCTACCTTTAGCCAACCTTTCCCAGTATCAGAACAACCCTAGCTTCAGCCATAACAGAGGCCATTTATGTGGTAGGTGGCATCCCAACAACAACCACAGCAGCCACCAACACAGGTCTGATTTTTGTGGTTTTTAGGGGCTTACTAACACCAACTAGAAGCAAAGCAACTGATGAAAAAACTAAAGGAATTCTGGCTCTTTGCAGTGGTCTCCTCACCAATCCTTTAAGTAGAACATCAAATGTCAACTCTACTTCTCTTTCGACCACACAGCCCTTCAATGCTCTTAGTTTCACCGTAATGGACAACAATTGACTGCCCATCTTGTTGTTGGTAATGTTTCTTACGACTCTGACCAAATCTGCACCATATATCAGTAATGACCATTTGTATGTTGATGATGGTAAAGACCTTTCCATATCCAATATTAGACATACCATGTTACATACCTCAAAACACACGTTTACCTTATCTAATGTTCTTCATGTTCCTCATATTACCAAGCCACTACTTTCTGTTCATAAATTTTATTGTGATAATAATGTCTATTATGAATTTCATGCATCTGTGTTTTATGTAAAAGATCTCACCACCAAGGCAGTGCTCTTTTCCGGTCAGAGTCACGATAGTCTCTTTGTTATGTCCAAGTCTTTTTGCCACGCCAATCCTTTAAGCTTACTAGTCTCCTTTGCGTTTACGCGGATCGCGATATGTAGCATCGTCGTTTGGGTCCTACTTCCTATGTTTTCAATTTTTTAGCTTCCAAAAATAAAATAAAAACGTTCTCTTGTTCAATGTCAAGCTTATCGCCTAGACAAGTTATCGAGTATGTCATTAAGAACTACAAGTCACAAAACTATTGCTCCACTTGATTTAATCCTTAATAATGTTTGGGGCCTCGCTCCAATGTTTTTCTCTGATGGTTTTCGTTAATTTGTTATTTTATCGATGCACATACAAAACAAATATATATGGTATTATCCTCTTGTTGCGAAATCTAATGTGTTTTCTATTTTCCATCGTTTTCAAGCTCTTATTGAGCATTAATTTTCACAAAAAATTAAATCTGTTCAAACTGATTGGGGTGGTGAATATTGTATGTTAAATAGTTTCTTTTAGGCTATTAGTATTCATCGCCGATTAATTTGTCCTCGTACTCATGAGCAAAATGACATTGTTGAACATCGCCATCGACATATTGTTGAAACTAGCCTTACCCTTCTAACATTGTTATAGTTTTTGTCTTTGCTTGTTTTCGTATTTTTCTTGCTTCTTGATTTATATACATATTTTTGGATACGCTACTAACATTGTTATATTTAGTGTTGAAATCAGTTCTCAAGGGCTAAAGAAAAGTGAGATGAGAGGAAAAAAACATTACAAACATATTTAAGTTAAAAGCCTATATTTGAGTGAAACATAAGAGGAGTTTAAACACATGAGAAAGTAGGTGAGGAATATATAATTCTCATCAACTAATCAGTTTGTAGATTCAAAGATGTGGAAGACAAACAATAACATAACACTATAGAAAGGAGACAGTGAAATTGTAACTTAGTTACGTGTTATGAATCAACGAATGGATCAAATGGCCAATAAATTTAGAGATAGGTTGGATAGGTTGAAGAGGCAACATGTTAATGATCATGGTGGGGTTCAAAATAGGCCTGAGCAAAGAGAATTTAACGTTAAGAGGGTTGTTAGGTGTGTTAACATTAATGTGATTGAGTTTGTGGCTTATAATGTGGACATGAGTGATGTTGATTTTGAAGATGTGTTTGTGGGACATAAGGAACATTTTGGATAGGAGTAGAATTGTTGGTTTGGAGAGGGTGATAATTTTGGCCGAGGGGTAATTATAGGGACTCCTGGACCATAATGTTAAGTTTAGTGGAGATTTGGATACAAGTAAGCGGAAAATATCGGCTTTTCAAGGTAAGAATGATTTAAAAGTTTATTTAGAATGGGAGAAGAAGGTGAAGTGAATTTTTGAGTGTCACAATTATCCAAAACCAAGAAATTCAAGCTTGTTGTGATTGCTTTTATTTATTATGCCATTGTATTATGGGATTACTTAGTGACAAATCACAAAAGGAATTATCATAGGTAAGTTGATATATGGGATATGATGAAATCCTTTATGAGGAGGAGATTTGTGCATAGTCACTATTATAAAAGAATTGTATCAAAAGTTGTCGAGTTTAAATTAAGGTACAAAGAGTATTGATGAGTATTCCAAGGAAATAGAATTTGCTATAATTCAAGCTAATGTTGAGAAGGATAGGGAGGCTATTATGGCTAGATTCATGAATGACCTTGATCATGATTTAGCTCATATTATGAAGTTGCATTATTATGTGAAGTTGGAGGAGATCGTGTATATGACCAGTAAAGGTGGAGAAACAACTTAAAGGGAAAGATACCATTCATCTAATCCAATCATTAGGCCATTTAACAGCTTGGAAACCCAATTTGAAGGCTAACACTAGGGATGGTCTATCACAACCAAATGAGGAGGGTAAGGTGAATACCCTAGAGAGAAGAATGACACCTCAACTATTGTTAAAGGTAAGAGTGTTACTCCTACTTCTCATAATCGTGACATTAAATGTTTTCTTTGTTTGAGTTTTGGTCATGTTGCTTCACAATATCAAAACAAAAGAGTCATGATTATAAAAGCTAATAATGAGGTTGAGATCAATGGGAAGGATGAAGAGGAAAAGATGCCACCATTGGAGGATGTTAATGATGTTTATGTTCAGTATCTGGTTGAGGGAGAAGCATTTATGGTGAGGAGAGAACTGAATATGTATGTCAAGGTGGATGATTCGAAGGTTAGAGAGAGAACATATTCCATATGAGACGTCATATATAGAATAAGATATGTAGCTTAATTATAGATGATGGTAGTTGCATTAATGTAACTAGTACTGAATTGGTCGAAAAGTTGAACTTCAACTCTACCATACAACTAGTGTGATGAGGTATTATGTGATGTTGTGCAATGAAAGTTAGTCATTTGTTGTAACATTCCGTTCTGACAAAACATAATACTCATGATAATTGACATTGCACATAGTATGAATTTTTTTTATATTCTAGAATCATTTGGTGATTAGCGAATTTTCTATTGAAATTTTGGCAGAGTTTTTCCCATAGTTAAGCATACCAAGTTATCGACTGCTATCTATCTTTCAAGGCTTCTATAACCACAATGGTTATTCATCCCTATTTCATTACCCAAAATGTTTTCAATATTTCACAACCCAATTACCTTTCAATATTTCGGTCACACACATTCTCAACAGTATAACGTCGAACATACCATAGATCAAAAGAAGAATTATTAGTAATCATGTTCGATTTACCTAAGACATACACGTATAAGTATAAATATAATTGGAAATAAAATAGTTCAATTTGAGAAAACAAACATATATAGAGATCATTTCTTTTTGTTTTGAGTATTGAATTATCGTCCTACTTAAAACATTCATCAAAGGACTTTAGGATATTTAAGTGAGATAATATTGTTTCAAAAAGGAATTAATGATTCAGATTATAAGGTCTATTAAATGCACAACAAAAGGTTCCTGAAGTCCTTTTTGTCTTCTAGTTATTTGGTCCATCGATATATGAAGGTCCCGCTAATAAAATTTAATTAAGCAAGATTTTTAGATTTATAAGGAAAAATATTTTTATCTTCTAAGAGTTTCGAAAATAAGAATTCCCCTCATGGTATGTTAAGGAAATTTTCTCATACATAATAGTCACATCCCTTGTAATAACCATGTAACCACGCCTAATTACATTATAATACAAGTTTCTAGTCATACAAGTTATAATTTCAAAATTCTTATATCAGAGGTAACTCAAAATTTATCGTTCTCCAACACTACGGAAATGAATGCCAACATTCAATTTCAACATTGATCTTCACCCAAATGCAAAGGCATATTCCAAATTCTAATGGTTTCTCGCAACTCCAGAAACATGTCCAACTTTATCTTTTGCTCATCTCGAAAACAACCCAAATTCAATGGTTTTCATGATTTTGGAAACCAGACCAACATTGGATTTCGCTCACTACAAAAGCAAACCAAATTCAATGGTTTCTGCCATTTCAAAAAACATGTCAAACATTGGCTTTCGTTCATTGTGAGAGCAACCTAATTTCAATGGTTTTCGCCATTTTGAAAACAACGTCTAACATTAGCTTTTGTTCACTGTGAAAGCAACCTAATTTCAATGGTTTCTGCCATTTTAGAAACAAGTCCAACATTGGCTTTCGCTCACTGTGGAAAGCAACTCAAATTTAATGGTTTTTGTCATTTTAGGAACAAGTCTAACATTGGAACTTTAGCTAATGCTAGGATAATGGGAAAGATTTTATTTATTGATTGTGTCAATATGGAAAGTAGAATAATGATATTAGTTAAAGTTTGATATGAATTAATAAACTTGATTAAGATGTTTGAGTGAGAAAGAGTATATATATCTTTATTGTACATGTGAAAAGAAATGATGTGATATACTTGTCAATCCAAGAGAGGCCATCGGACCAACACGTAAGGGAACTTTAGCTCGAGCTCAATCATCAGGTAATTACAAGGTGCCTGAATTTATTATTGGTCAATATGTATTTTTATCTAATTAATTGTGGTTGATAGATTAGTAATTGTTATATTGTTTACTTGAGGAAATAAGATATGCGATGTGATGAACTAATTCTCGGATTAATAGAATTAATTCCCTGGTTAATGAGATTAATACCTTGGCGAATGGGCAAATTATTGAACTAATTCTTAGTTTTATGGAATTAGTGTCTTGGCAAATGGGCGTGATGAGGAATTAATTTCCTGGTTAACGAGATTAGTACCGTGATGAATAGGTGAATCATTTAACTAATTTTCTAGATTGATGGAATTAATGCTTGTTAAATATACGAGTGAGAAATTAATCACCTATTAGTTGAATTAATGCCCGGGTTAATCGCTAGTAGGAATAATTATATTTTTGGTTGATGTTCATAAAAATTAAAGATTATTTTGAAATTTAATTGAAATATATAATACTAGATGAGCAAATTAATTTAATGATCTTATGAGTAAATTTTCAAAAACAAAGGAAGAAAGAAAGAAAGTAAGAAAGAATTTATTGATATTTTATTTTATCCGCCTAATCGAATTATTGTATTATATTAACTTCAAGGTACATTCCTCAATCAAACTAAAAAGTAGATTAGTTTCAGAATTTAATGAATGAATGAATGAATGAATTATTTTGTTATGTAATATAAATTTCAGAATTTAATGCGTCAATAGTTTATCGACAGAATTTTTTTCTAGTATAATTTTAATTATGAATTTCTTATTTAATTATATACTTATTTTAATTATAATTTTGTTAATGGTCCTTATTTGTAAATCTTTGAATTGTGTAATGTACTTCATTTATAATTTGTAGAATAATTCATTGAATTGCATCTATGTAAATGTGTGATATTGAATTGCTTAAACATGTATGAATTTGAATATTGAGAAATTGTGATGTAATAAAAGGAGAAAGTTCTGGATGATAGGACGAGTAGGAAATTTGATAATTGAGAATTGTTGAAGAATAATTGATAACTTGGTATCTAAAAATACAGAAGAAACTTTGCCGAATTTTTGATTCATTACAAGGAAAAAAACAATTACCCTAATCTTAACTGAATTATTATGTCCTTGCTCTTTGTTTTGAACACACACTTTAGAGTTATTATAAAGATCATTTGACCCCTCAACCAAAATTGGTTGATGATTAAGTATATTCTTATCGTCCTTTGACTTGGATGGTCTAAGTCTTGCAAGGATTGAAGTTTGTTTTAGTATCCTTCTATTTTTTTTTTGTTCCAATCCTATCAAATACTGAAGCATAAGTTGTAGTCATGCAAAGACAATCCTAAACCAAGGATCTAAGATGTGTAGGCTGACTTTGTTATTTGTCATTCAATTTTTCCACCCTTATATGTCATAATGTCTCATTCTTAATATTAAAATAAAATGGAATAAAAGATTCATATCCAATATTAGCCCTTGAAGTTTTTCCAGAAGTTTTCTTCTCTCCAAACTCATTAAGTCTTTTTGTTATCCCATTTATTGGGGAGTCATTTGAGATTTGCAACCACTGACTCAACTTAATGAACAAACCCTTTCAATATAGGTTTTTAGACTTTGGTCAATGCAAAATTTATAACTAACAAGGTTAAGTTTTTTAGCCTTTCGATGATCTCCTCTTCATCCTTAGTGAAAGAATATCGACCCTCTTTTCTTGTTAACACCAAGATATAATGCAGTACTATGGCCTTATGTGATACCTTATTATCAACTAAGTTTTCTACTACCTTTTCCTTTCCTTTATTTCTTATCAGACAAATCATTTCTTTATTTATAGATTATTTAGGCCTTTCTAATCTCTTAGAGTTCACTTTTTCCTCTCCTTTCATGACACCATTTTCATGTATCCACAGTCATCCAAGTAGCATGTTATAGGTAGTTTTAGTCTCTATAACGTGAAAAAAAGCATTAGACTTCATATCTTCAATGTGTATTGGAAGTCTTATCTTTCTCATGGTGTTTTGCCTCCTTAATTAAAGCTTTAAATCATTAGATGAATTAGGAAGAGTTTATACAAAGGAAGCCCAAGCTCTTTTAAGGTTTTAATAGGTAGTTTGTTGACAGTTGAACCATCATTCACCAAAATACAATTCACTATATTTTTTATGACATCACATTTGATAAAAAGAGAGAGATTGTGAAGTTTTGATCCAAGCGATAGGTCTTTATTTTTTAAGAATATCTTCATGTCGTATACATCTTGAGGTAGGTATGAAGTCATCATGGGTTTTCTTATAGCTTCTTCAATATGAGTTTTCTCTCCACCAACTTGATAGCAAGCAACAAACATATTTCTCATCCTCTTTAGCTCTTTTGACATGTACTCATTTAGTGTAATGAGTTTCCTTAAGCTTTGAGTTAACAAAACCTCTTCTCTAACTAGTATGGATTTTTTTCATATCTTTCAATGAATCGACTTGTCAATTGCCTTTTTTTACCATCAAGATTCTTTATTATAATTATATTTGTCATTTGTGCATGCTTTTTCCTCCTTTTTGTTTTTATAAGGGATCAAAGTCCATCCTTCGTTCTCATGAATCTCACATGAATTAGGCTTCAAGTCATTTCTTTGAGGTATAGGTGTGATATGTGATGCTTGACTTAAAGACATGGTGATGATCATAGGAAAAATGATGCTAAGTTATAAAGGTTCAAAGGAGCCAAAACTTATCACAAGTAGCAATTGGTATTAACCAAAACTCACCATAGTCGTGATGTTGGAAGCTGTTATTTTGTCATAAAAATGTTGTCTCCATTCTTATGTAGCCTCATTATCTTGTCTTTTAACACAAAACATTTATCTACATTATGGTTAATTAGGTGATGGTATTTACAATAAATTAGGTTCTCTATTTGGTTTGCTTCTTCGGGATGTTTAAGCTCTAGTAGCTCAATAATATTTTCTTCAAGCAAATCATCTTCCTAAATATGTCCGAGTTAGAGAATGGATACTCTTTTTCTTGTCACTTTTCAGGGATGTTTTCTACCTTTTACCTTTTTGAAAAGTAAATGGTATTGCACAAATTATTCATTTTAGCTCTAGTTAGTACATTTATGGCAACAGAGTTAATTACTAAAGACTATTTTACCTCAACTTTTGGAGTGCTCTTTCCAAATCTATGACTTTCAAGCTTGTTTTTCTACGGCTCTTGATGCAGTAATGGTGAGTTTCTAGCTGCAGCAATGCTAAGTTCCATGTTATGTGCTCGAGTAGCTAATTTTTCAAAATATTATATATTAGAGAGTTCAATCATGCTGACCATACGATGAATGATGTTGAAATGATTAAGAAACTCACATTCTAATTATTCCCAACTATTGATTGAGCTAGACTCCAAGTCGCGTGTACTCATCAAGGCATTGCCTTTTCAAAATAGACAAATTATTTTACCATAAGATCACCATCAATTCCAAAGATTGTTGCAAGTCTCCGCAAAGTGAGACACATGTTATCTTGGATTCCCTCTTCCATTAAATTGCTAGAACTTGGGAGTTGATAGCTTAGAGGCATCCTTTACAAATCGATCCTTTGGATGTACGAATTTGTGTAAGAATATGAAGGTTGAACTAGACTTTCTACTTGGTTTATGATGGTCTCCCATTAAATTGCTAGAACTTGGGAGTTGATAGCTTAGAGGCATCCTTTACAAATCGATCCTTTGGATGTACGAATTTGCATAAGAATATGAAGGTTGAACTAGACTTTCTACTTGGTTTATGATGGTCTCCTTGATAAGGTCTTTTAGTTCATTTGTGGTAAAGATGTTGTTAGTAATACCACAAATATTCCTTTTAACTTTGATTGTAAAATCCTTAACAACATCCTGAAGAATACCTTTGATTTATCTTCAAAGTGTTTAGGCTTGATCCAACAAAGTTTCGTTTCTTTGTAGACTTCAAGTGTAAATGAAAAATTTTGAGAGCTTTTGAGAGAACTTTCTTACTTGAAGAACTTGTATTTCCAATAATCATTTTTTTTTGTCTAGTATGATACCCTCTATTTATGGAGATTTATAGGGGTACCCCGGTTTTTTGTCAATGTCATATGACATTGTTTTATTGGTTGTTTTTTATTTATGAAATCTTAAATTTATAAAAAAAATATCTTAAATATCTCATCTCATGTATCAACCTTCTATTAGTCAAAACACGTATAAAGACCAATTTATTCTCCATGTAATTTATTTCATTTTTTATGTAAAGAAACAAAATAAGAAATGAAACATGACAAATTTTGATTGGTTTCAATTATTTTTTCCTTGTACGAGCTTCTTTCTCTATTAGCAATTAGTGGGGTTCAAGATTGATATGGTGATCCAATTAAGTGATACATTGAGTTTGGCAAATAACATGGTTCGCTGTGAAACTTGTCATTATTGGATGTTTCCAGAGTAGTGATGGGTGAATTACGTGTTTGATAAGTTTCACAATGGTCTGGCAAGATTGTTATGCGAATGCTGCACTGGCATGAACCTCGAGGTACAGGTGGTTTAGAAATGTTGAAACATGTTATATTAAAATTTAATTTTTTTATTTAAAATAATTTTTAAAAAAAAAAAAATATATTATTTTAATATATTTTTAAACAAAAACATTTCAACTACAATTTTATATAACACATTTCAACTTAACTCTCGAACCAGTGCAATCAAAAGCTTAACAGCATTGAAAGAAGATGCCAATATCACTGAAGCAGGCTAGGAATTAGCACTTAAACATTTAACGCTGAAAATCATGCCCTGTCGACTTAGAATTAGCACTTGTTCATTCTCTCATAAGCCGATCCAGCGTCTTCCATGGTCTTGACAACCAGCTGCCTTTTATACGATTAGCAAGGGTAGTTTAATTAATCCATGTCTGGGTCCATAAGACTATAATTTTATTGCGGATTCTTTTGAAATTATAGAGGTCATGCAGGGCGGCTAGTACTACCAGTAGCTAGCTAGCGACAATACGAGGATTGAATAAGAGGTTTCTGCATGCTAAAATAATAAACACTGAAGTTAGCGATAGAGACGATAACAGGTTACCCAAATTACGAGGTGAGCTTAATTTACCCACCTTATTCTCTTAAGAGTAACAATAATTTACAAGCTCTTACCCACCTGAAAATGTGGAAGAAAAAAAACAAGGCACATATTGTTAATAATTAATATATGATGTCAATCACCGGCCATGCATCCTCACCAATACCTTGATTGAATAAACTTATATGATAAATAATTCACTGCCACGTAATTGCAAACTAATTAATCATTTTTATAACTAAAGTGTATTGATAAAATAAATAAAAAATAAAAACTGATGAGTCTTGATTTTGGACCATATAAGAAGTAATCACAATTCCTTATATAACTGGTGACCAATAAATTCAGTCTTCTAACTCATAGAAGGTGTGAAATACAAAAACTCAGAGAGTAAGAAACATGGGAACTCTTCCAAAGAGCACCAAGGCTCATGCCGTGTGCGTCCCATATCCAGCTCAAGGTCACATAACTCCTATGCTCAAAGTAGCAAAACTACTCCATCACAAAGGCTTTCACATCACCTTTGTCAACTCTGAATACAATCACAGACGTTTGCTCAAGTCCAGAGGCCGTAACTCCCTTGAAGTCTTGCCTGATTTCCAGTTTGAAACCATTCCAGATGGTCTAGGTGATCAGCTTGATGCTGATGTTACCCAAGACACTTCATTTCTCTGTGACTCTACCTCAAAGGCTTGCTTAGACCCATTTCGCCAACTTCTTGCCAAACTCAATTCATCAAATGGTGTCCCGCCTGTAACTTGCATAGTAGCAGATGGTGGCATTTCCTTCGCTCTCGATGTTAAGGAGGAACTTCAAATCCCTGTCGTCACTTTCTTGACTTCAAGTGCATGTGGCACATTGGCCTATGCGCATTACAAACATCTTGTTGAAAGAGGTTACACACCACTCAAAGGTACGTACTCGATACATTTATTACTAATTTCATACTATCATGAATCTTGATGAAGTAAATTGTTCATGTAACGCGTTTTTATCTCTGATATCAATGATGCAGAAGAAAGTGATTTGACAAATGGATATTTGGAGACAAAAATAGACTGGATTCCTGGAATGAAAGATATTCGTCTGAAGGACCTTCCGACCTTCATTCGCACAACAGATCGAAACGACGTTATGCTAAACTTTGTGATAAGAGTAATTGATAGAGCTTCAAAAGCTTCAGCAGCTCTTGTGAATACTTTTGATGACTTAGATCATGATGTTCTGGTTGCTCTCTCATCTATGTTTCCTCCAATTTATTCTGTTGGTCCTCTTAATTTGCTTCTTGATCAAACACAGAACGATTATCTAGCATCAATTGGATCCAGTCTGTGGAAAGAAGAGACTGAATGCCTGCACTGGCTCGACTCCAAGGATCCCAATTCTGTTGTCTACGTGAATTTTGGAAGCATAACTGTGATGAATTCACAGCAACTAGTGGAGTTTTCTTGGGGACTAGCTAACAGCAAGAAGAATTTTTTATGGATAATCAGGCCTGATCTTGTCAGGGGCGAATCAGCGGTTTTGCCTCCAGAGTTTCTTGAAGAGACTAGAGAAAGAGGCCTGATGGCGAGCTGGTGTGCGCAGGAAAAAGTCCTGAAGCATTCATCGATAGGAGGGTTTTTAAGTCACATGGGGTGGAATTCCACCATTGAAAGCATGTCCAACGGCGTGCCAATGCTATGCTGGCCTTTTTTCTCCGAACAACAAACTAACTGTAAGTTTGCTTGCGTTGATTGGGGTGTTGGCATGGAAATTGAAAGTGATGCAAATAGAGATGAAGTAGAGAAGCTTGTGATAGAGTTAATTGATGGTGAGAAAGGTAAGGAAATGAAAAGGAAGGCAATGGAATGGAAGTCAAAGGCTGAAGCGACAACTGGTATTAACGGTTCATCATCCATGAATTTTGACAAACTTGTCAACGACGTGCTCCGCTTCCAAAACCTTGAATTAGCTTCTTTGATGAAATTGTTGTTACATCTGGTTGTCTACCTTTAGCTATTTTATTGAAGATCATCATTCTGTTACATAATCTATTTTTCCATTCAGCCAATTGAATAGTTTGCTAATCTCCACGACAAGGAGCCATTAACGCGCATGCCCATGCTCCTCATCCATTCGCATTAGCATGGTGGTTCAATAATGTGAGAAAGAAAAATAGAAAACTTATCCGTATGCATGGAAAAAATTAACACTTTCAGAATTCATTTTTCACGAGGTTTAAGGAAAACTTCTAACCTTCCTGGTAACGGTATGAAATGTTGAAATAGACTTGTTGGGCTTAGTAATCATCAGAAATCACGAAAACCTTTAAACTAGAAGATTCTCTGATGCTAAAGAATAATAACACTTTAAGGGTTATGTTTACAAGAAAAGTGACTTTGAAGATGATAAAAGAATGCTTAAAAATATGACGTTAAAACCTACCTTACCTCGTGATTTATGAATATTTAAAAAGTGATGAATCACTCTAACCTGCATATAGATAAGGGTAAAGTGTGAAAATACTTTAATACTTGGTTTGAACACTACTAAAAACAGGGGGTATTTGCATTTGAATTTAGCAACGGATAATTCCGTTGCTAAATTCAGTAACGGATTTGCAACGGATGAGACATATATTATGTTTTTAATATTAGCAACGGATAATCCGTTGCAAAATTTACGTTGAATTTAGCAACGGATATTTCGTTGCTAATTGAAAAAAAAAATTAAAATGTTAATATAAAACTAAAATTATGTAGACCGTTGATTGCATAAAATCTGAACCGTTTATTTTCACTCTCTCCCCCCACACCGAAATACAGATCCAACAACCATTTACGCTGAAAATTAATTCACTTCCACTCTTCCAGTATCCTTCTTCGTCCCCAATAACATCGATTCCTAACTGTTCAACAATCACCCTCTCTTCATCGATTTCATCTTCCTTTACCTGAAACTGTTCATCATCTTCGCACTCGTCTTCAGCAACCCTATTTTTTTTCTTCATCTTCTTCTCCTTCATCTTAACAGTTTCAATATTTCTCTGCAAACCAACAAAAATAGAGACCCATGGCAACATCACACCAGATCCATCATCATCACCATCGAACATCCTGTTTTACCCCTTCTCTGTAAACAGGTTAGGTTTTGCATTGTTTTCTTCGATAGCTCAGGTAATTAATTTATGGTTTTTGTTTTCTTTGTTTCAATTTAAGTTACACTAAACAGTTCTAACCTAGCTTTCCCAATCTTAGGTGTTATTCTGTCGTGTTGATCCATCTCCCTCACCTGTAACTGAAGAACACAGGTAAGAATTTTTTTTCCCGATACTGTGAATAATGGTTTTAGGCTATTAATTCGAAAATATAAGGTTTATGAAATGTTTTTACCATGATTTATATCCTAATTATGCACGTTTAAGTGAAAATTTATGAAAACCCCCAAATTAATTTTTAGGGTTACGGTTCATAAATTGAATGCTGGCAATTCTTGTGTCTGGAAGAGAGTGATTGATGGGAATTATGCATGTTTAATTAAAAATTTATCAAAACCCCCAATTTAATTTTTAACAATTAGTATTATTGATGCTGGGTGTTCTTTGATGTCTGCAAGTCTTTTTGTCCTCCTGTGTGCAGACACCTAGGTGTTTTGAATGTATTCATATGCTTATATATATATAAGGAAACTTGCTTGTTGATGTTGTGTTTCGTTAATAAGATTGCTGTTTTATTTTTGTTTCTTCATTCATTATTTTTTTTCTTGCTGTTTTACTTGTTATATATATAAGTAGCAGAATTGTGTAGTGAAAGAGGTTAGAATTCATGGTTGCCTCCTCCTTGCATGGTGATCAGTTAATTTCCCACATTAGCTATATATGTTGCTGTTTTCATTTGATTGTCCTGTTTTGAGGTCAGCATGCATGATTTGGAAACGTTATTGATCACCAAATGGTTTAGGTGGCAGGCTTTTAATATGATAGTCACATTGAGAATTTAAAAAAGTTAGAGAAACAATGTAAGAAATGGGACATGAGTTTTTAGTACATGAAATATAGTAATTTTACTATTTAATTTCATTTATTTTTTTAATATTCTTTCTCTGTTTTTAAAAATTTTCTTAATTTAACAATTTTTTTATTTTATTTTTTTCAACTCAAAGGCATTCTAGAGATTATAGGGAGTTTGGAACTGGCTATATGACTCATCTATATGTATGCTTCAGCTATTGAATTTTGGATAAAAATCTGTAATATTTGCTCATTTTGTTATAGTACCTAATGCTTGCTTTGTTATTTGGATTTTTTTTTTAATTTCTGGGTCCTGACATGACTTTGTTCAATATGATGGCTTAGGTTTTTAAGCGTGGCATCAAGTTATCTTCCTCAATAATTAATCAGCCTTTGGGTTCTTCTTGGCATGAAAACGGTGTGTTGCGTTCTTACTATTATTTAATATGGTCTCCTTAATGCTTTGTCCTTTTGAGGTCTTGTGCTCTTATACTACATGTCATTTACATGAAATATCATTTAATGCATCCAGCTTCCTTTGTTCATGCAATTTTTCTACATGTCATTTACTGTTTTTATACAAACTGTTACCATTTTCTGCATCTGCTACCATTGTTAATTACAGTTAATTATAATTTAGTCTATGCATTTTTTATGATTTTATAAGTTAGTCATTATGTTTTTGGAAACCATAAGTTAATTCCTTGTTATAAATTAAATGCTAGTTATTTTAAAATTTCAAAATGAATCATGTTTAAGATTGAAATTTTTCAGGTTAGATCTTAGAAGAAGAAAATTGTGATGAGAAGACAAGTGCCAAAAAAATATTAAAAATTAATAGTTTAACTTGGATATCCTTTCTGTTTTTCATAGTTTAACTTGGATTTGTTTTAAAAGACTAGCAAGTGTTATAATTGGATGGGTTTAAGATGTTATGCACAATTCCTTTACCTAAGATGTACACTAGTAGATTTATCAATGAATGTCTACTGGAATTTTGTTTGTTGAAGCTTATTTTAGAGTTAATTGTTATGACATTCCATTTCTGCAACTGACCTCATGTGTCAGTTATTAACTAAGAGGTGGAATTGTGTATTGTATCTTCTTGGCAGGAGCAGTGGATTTCAAGTAGCATCCACTCATCGGCCATGTACAAAAGGAACTGCCACATTAGAGAACTGACCTTGATGGAACTCAGTACAATCTCTTACTGTTAGACATTGAAGGAATAGATGCCTATGATCAAATAGTAAGCGCATTTACCTTATCAAGATGAACTGATGATTGTTGTGCTGGTTTTATGTTTTAACAGTTCAAGAATTGATGAAATAGCCAGTAATAAATTTTATTAATTGAAGAATTTATTTTCTGCGATTCCTTCTTATTTATAATTTACACCATATCCTTTTTATATTCCCACATAGCTGCTGTTTTGGATTATGCAGTAATTGTTGTTTTGGATTACCCTCAATCTATTTAATAAGCTTACTGAATACATGTACTAGAATAGTGTTATGAATCTACCAAGTAGCTTAGCACATTAATTACATGATATAATTGCATTTACATATTGAAATCCTAGGTCCTGGTTGCTTGCTGCCACAGTAACCTCATCCTTCTTCTTCCCTTCTTTTCTTGGGGCTTACTGACTTCCTTTTAGCAATTTCGTGTAAATGCTTCCTTGTATCAAATAATTAGGCCTCTCGCTGTGGCAATGCATGAGTTTCATCGTATGTTCTGTTATGTGAAAAGTCCGGTACAAAAGAAGAACATTATTTCAACATCAACCTTTGAAATGGCACAAGTTCACTTCCCTGTCATTGTTGAGAAATACACATCCTTCTTCCTAAAATACCTAATCCAGCAGTTGTTACTTTGTGGGCTGGACATTCAGACTCTGTCTGTAAATTATTCACACTTCCAGTTATTTCCTTTCCACATTCCATGTTTTAGATGACTCTGATTGTTGCATGAACTAAGTAGCAAATTGTTTGGAGCCAACTTATGTAATTGCAGAAACAATTGCATATTTTTTAGCAGGTTTGTCTGTAATGATACATGTAAAATGCACCAGCATTGTGCAATGATTTATTTTTTAGTCAGTTAGCTGAGTTTCTCTGTGTGAATGATGCAAACTGATGGTGAAAATCTTTGCTTGCTTAGCCATTATCAGTGGATATAGGATCAGTTAACAAACTACAAGCAATCGCATGGGCTTGTTAGAATTATTTGTGGAAAAGGCTAGGGTCAAGTGCTGTGAGGTCACTGGACTTGACCATTTAAATTGTGAAATTGGAAATATTAGACACTCTTTTGCTGTTCTCGGTTCACAAGGTCATGATCTTGTTTGGAATGAATATAAAAGATGGGAGCTTGATGTTTACACTATGAAGTCAGTTCTAGCAAAGCATTAATTAGTATAGATCCATTTCCAATCACACAAAGGATAAAGGATTATAGAGGAAAGCATTAATTTGTTTTAAAGACTAGCAATTGTTATAACTTGATGGGTGTAACATACTGTTTATGTTTTTTATTTTTCCAGCAATATGAATGGCTTATTGGATCACAATATGCTACATCTGATTGGGTTGCAATAAGAAAACCTCCACCTTGTGCCATTGATTCTTGGGGCTTAGGTAAGTCTATTTTACTCCATTTTTATATGGTTGCTTAATTATATCGTGCGTAATTTTTCTGTTGGGCATGCCTATTGTAATCTTTTCAAGTAGTTAGAACTTTGCCTTTCATTGGGACAATATTGACAGTTTGTATAAGAAAACTAATGGAATGATTTTCTTTCATTACATCTGATATTGAGTACAATCAAACTCTCAGAAACATGATTACACATTTAGGTGTGTGGTAAATAACAATACTTACATTACAATGATGGAAAAGTTGATTCCTTTTACTATATGCACAACATAATTGATAAAATAAGAATTCTGTTGAAACAGCTTGAAATCTGTTGAATTTGATATTGAATTTTGTTGATCAGATTTTGAGGGAGAGATGGGAGAAATGGGTGAGAGATATTGATGTTTGAAGGAAATGTTTAAATTGTTTTTCAACACTTTGGAAAATGCAAAACCACTTTTAGGAGTTTTACGGAAAAGTAAGTATTCTTTAAATTCGGTGATTGCAATTATAATTACGCGTGGAAAACATGTATACCCACGCAAATTAAATAATGTCGTGTGATTTTTAATTGAAATTATATTAAAATAAATTTTTATAATTTGTTTAACATTGTTATATTAAAATTATTTAAAAATATAAGAATATTAATTTGATATTTTTTAAAAACAAATATCATAATACAACAACAAATCCTCATCCAAGAGACTAATAGTTAATTTACATGTAAACTATAAACTTTGATTACACAACAAAATATAAATAATAAGTATTTCATAGAAAGAGGTTTAACATAAATATATTCACACCTCCATTACCTTAACCATAAATATTAACAATATTTATTGCTCGTCCATGTAGAACTTGTAATCAACTAAATTGGATTGTGCCTACAAAATTTATAAAACAAATGTATTTATATTTTCATCCACCAATATTATAATTATTATTTAATTATTATTTCACTACGACATAAAAGATAGATACAATGTATATGATAAGAGACAAAGATACAAATGTGAGTAACTATTGTAACACATAATAAATTATGTTTGTTTTTATATTGCATTTTTATCTTTTTTAAAAAATGAAAAAAATTCTTTAATCTTGTATTACCTCGCATGTTTCTGATTTCATTTACCATTTCTTAGTTGAGCAAAAAAATATCCGAATAAAAATAAAAAGTTTGATGGATCCAATAAAAATATAATGATCCAAATAAAAAAAAAACTACTTGAGGTGGTAACAAAAGTTAGAAGGGCCAATAAAAAAAATGAACTCCAAAACTATTATAAAGATAAATTTATTTAATATTTATTCAACTAAATATATTTTTTTCTTCATCCATTTATGCTGTATAAAATACTAACCGAACATAATCTAAAAGTCTACTTTTGTCACTAGTTAGAAAATATAAATGAAAATATAAAATACTAACCGAACATATTTTATTTTAAAAGATTGTTTAAGTACTAGTAGTTAAAGAAGTATGCTTATTTCAAAAAATGCTTATTGGTGTTGTCATGTTAATTAGATTAACATGGATGATCGATCGTGGATGTATCGTCATCTTATGGATGGTCGCCTTCGTCCTGAATACATTACCGGTGTTAGAAGATTTATCAATTTTGCATTTTCAATTGATAAAAATATATCTGGGGGAAAAATTAGATGTCCTTGTGTGAGGTGCAAAAATCAAAAGTTTTTAAAGGAAGATGATGTTTGTAAACATTTATTGAAAAAAAGTTTTTTACCTTGTTATGAAAATTGGACTGTACATGGGGAGCCTTATGTTGCAGAACCAATATTGGCTGGACCTTCATCGATTGGAATGAGTCATGTTGTGAATGATGTTTGTCTAGAGAATCCATATAGGAATATGGTTATGGATGCAGTGGGGTTGGGTGATGCATTCTATAATGATAATATGTCTAGTCCTGTGGTAGTAGGAGAAATTCCAAATCCGGATGCAACTAAATTTTTTAAGCTTTTGAAAGCTGCGGAGGAGCCATTGTGGGATGGGTGTACCAAGCAATCCAAATTATCTGCTTGTGTACAATTGCTTAATATGAAGTCAACTTTAAATTTGACTCAGAATGCCTTCAACAAATTTCATTGACTTTACAAAAAGTTGCATGCCTAATGATGAAAATTTGGTTTCAAATTTTTATGATGCCAAGAAATTTATGCGGCCACTTGGACTTGGTTATGAGAAATATGATGTGTGTCCTAATTACTGTATGTTGTACTATAGGGCAGATGCAATGAAAATAAATTGTGATTTTTGTGGAAGTTCACGATACAAACCTAGAAATCCAACTAGTAAAGGTTCCAATAAGGCGGAGAAGCAACTCCGATACTTTCCTCTAACACCAAGGCTTCAGAGACTATTCATGTCTCCATATCATGCCAAAGATATGACATGGCATCATTTTCATAAGTCTGATAATGGGGTTATGGTGCACCCATCTGATGGAGAGGCCTGGAAGGAGTTTAATCGTGTCTACTTAAGCTTTGCATCAGATCCGAGAAATATTCGGTTAGGGTTGTGCACTGATGGTTTTGTCCATTTGACATGTCTTCAAATACATACTCTTGTTGGCCAGTAATTGTGACTGTTTATAATTTGCCTCCGTGAAAGTGCATGACTAGACCATTCATGTTTTTGACAATGATGATTCCTGGGCCAAAGAATCCGGGTAAAAAGCTTGATGTTTTTCTAAGACCTTTGATTGATGAGTTAAAGAATTTGTGGTTTTTTGGTGTTGAAACATATGATGTATACAGAAAGGAAAATTTTCAATTAAGGGCAACTTTGATGTGGACCATTAGTGACTTTCCAGCATATGGCATGTTATCGGGGTGGAGTACTCATGGAAATTTATCTTGTCCTTATTGTATGGAGCATAGCAAGGCTTTTAGATTAAAAAATGGGGGGAAAACTACATTTTTTGATTGTCATCGACGATTCCTACCCATGAACCACCCATATAGATTTCAATCTGATAAGTTTTTGAAAGGAGTAATTGAAAGGCTTCCTCCTTTACCTCGTCCATCTGATTTGGAAATGTTAAATGAAGTGTCCAAGTATACTGAGGGACATAATGGAGGTTCATCATATAATGATAAAATTCTTGGCTTTGGTGTTAAGCACAATTGGGTGAAGAAGAGCATTTTCTGGGAGCTTCCATATTGGCATACAAATTTGATTCGTCATAATCTTGATGTCATGCATATTGAGAAAAATGTCTTTGACAATATTTATTATACAGTAATGGATTGTCCGAATAGAAGCAAGGACAATTTAAAGGCTAGATTGGATATTCAATTGTATTGTTAGAAGCCAAATTTACATTTGCAACAAGATATGAGTGGTCGGCTTTACAAACCTAAAGGCACTTATTGTCTGCACAAGAAACAACAACAAGAAGTTTTGTCATGGATGAAGGAATTATCATTTCCTGATAGTTATGCTTCAAGCATTTCACGATGTGTGAAAGAGGAACAATGTAAGGTTTCGGGGATGAAGAGCCATGATTGTCATGTCTTCATTCAAAGACTTCTTCCAACCGCTTTCCGACCTTACTTACCTAGGCCACTGTGGGAGGCATTAACTGAACTGTCCGTATTTTTTCGAGATATTTGTTCAACAAATTTAAATGCACAGCACATGGAGTTAATGCAGATGAATATAATTGAAATAATTTGCAAACTTGAAAGGATTTTTCCTCCATCCTTCTTTGACTCCATGGAACACTTGACGATACATCTACCTTACGAGGCAAAAGTTGGTGGACCAGTTCAATATCGATGGATGTATCCATTTGAGCGGTATGTTTTCATACTATGTTAATTTTATTCACTTTTTATTTTTTAAAAATAAACTAATTGACATAAATGATATAGGTATATGTTTTATTTGAAGAAGAAAGTGACCAATAAAGCTAAAGTTGAGGGTTCCATATGTGAAGCATACTTGATTGATGAAATTACCAATTTTGCATCTCATTATTTTGGTGATGACGTGCAAACAATTTGGAATCGAGTTCCACGGAATGATGATGGTGGCCTTAGAAGTGTAGATGGATGTCTCTCTATTTTTTCCTATCCAGGGAAAAAATTATCTAAAAGATTTTATAAAAGGCAGTTGTCACATGCTGAAATGCAAATTGCGCATAACTATGTGATATTGAATTGTCAAGAACTGAAGCCTTATTTAGAGTAAGTATGAAATATTATTTTGTACTAAATTTATAATAATTTATTATTAACTTTAACATTTTAAAATTTTAGGCAATGTCGACAAGAGCTAAAGTCACAACAACCATATGCGAGTGATGGTGAAATTGAAAAATTATGCGAAGCGATCTTTTCAAATTGGTTAAAAAATAATGTAAGAATTTTAATAAAATTAATTTATATTTTATGTTAATTAGCTACTTTAAAAATATTATTAATCTCTTTTAAATCATTATTTCTTATGGAGTTAACTATTATGCTAGGTGGAATACCAATCTAACGGAATTGAAAATCAGCTCTTTGGACTTGCTATGGGCCCTTCAACTTCAGTGAAATGTTATAATGGGTATTATGTGAATGGTTTTAAATTTCATACTCAACGTTATGGCCGTTTTAAAAAAACAATGAATAGTGGAGTTTGTGTGAAAGGAAGTTGCTATGATGATAATGAACATGATTATTATGGAATGCTTAAAGAAGTTGTTCGGCTAAAATACTTGGGGAGTAAGTGCAAGTTATTTATGTTTAAATGTAATTGGTATGATACAAAACGAGGGATTAGAGTGCATCCTTCAAATGGTTTGGTTGAAATCAAGCATACATCTCGACTACATGGAAATGAAGATTTTGTGTTAGCACAACAATGTCAACAAGTCTACTATACATATCCACCTGGTAATAAATCATCTGAATGGTGGACGGTTATTAAAACAACTGCTAGAAGTCATTATAATGTTGACATGGGTGAATTTATTGAAGATGCCAACAATGTGAGATCATTTGATGTTGATCAATCAGATGAGATTTCTCAACCATGTCGTGTCCTTCCTACTCCAACACTTGATGGTCCAAATATACTTGTTGAATCATCTTATTATGAAGAAATTGGGCAACATGAATTGATTCAACTTGACATGAATTGGGGAAACAAAGATGATGAAGATGAAGATGAAGATGAAGATGAAGATGATGAAGAAGAAGGTGATGGTGATGGTGATGGTGATGATGATGGTGATGGTGAAGAAGAAGAAGATGATGATGATGATGATGATGATTGTTATGGTGGTGATGGTTAGGAATGATGATAATAATGAGTAGCACAAGTTAATTATATTTTGTAGTATATGTAATGAATTATCTTTATTATATGTATGAATGAACTCATATTATTTCACAATATTTAGGCTTTCAATGTTTTTTTTATTATTTTATTCAAGTGTGTGTTATGCATCACATTACATAAATCATTTTCATTCACCTTTGAAACCATTTATAACCTTCCAAGTATCAATCTTTAAATTGTGATTCTAATGTTATATTTTATTTTGTGATTCGTTTTCTTGCTTACAGATGCTGAAGCGTGAAAGAAAGGGTTCTTCCTACTCAATGTTTTGATTTATAGGACCAAACATTAAGGTAAGCATACTTATAAATTTTGATTTCTGCTTAATTAATTATTTAGATTTGTATTTTTATTATTGTTTGTGTTAATTGGCTTTTGACAATTTAAACTTCATGGCTGAGTTTTGTCATTGCAAGGAATGCTTAATGAAATTGTCTTGATGTTATTTATATATTTGGTTTTGTTACAGTAATTATTTTATTTGAAGTATAATATTTTTCGGAGTGATGACTATTAAGTGGACAATCTATATTGATTTTGAACATCATAATCTAGATATTGTTTGTAATGAATTGGGAAAAAAATGAGATTTAACAGTTTGTTTCCATTCTAGTTATGGCAGTCTTGGAAAAATATCTGTGAATTTTTTGTTCCTGATAGTTTAAATATGAGCTAATTTATTGTTATGTTGTATATATTCATATTAAATGTTAGTTATTTTTTCTGGTTTTTAGCATGCCTCGACGAGGATCCATATTAGAATCTAGGAGTGACAGGTCCACTTCATCCAAGTCATTTCAAACTACATCAAGGCATAATAACAAAGGATCCACATTTCATCAACCTGTGTATCAGAACGTAAATGAGTATTATATACCCACTTTGGGGAGTACACTTCCTCCTCAACATGATTATGGGAGGGTTGATGCATATCAATATTGTGAGGGCTTTCGTTTTCAAGATTTGCTTCAAACTCAAGGAGGTTTCTATCGAGATAACCAACTTGTTTCTGGAGGACATAATTTATATGGGACTTATGGGAGAGTTGATGGTAATGATGATGATGTGAACATTAGAAATGAAGATGAGGGAGACGATAGTAATGAGAGAGGTGTATGTGATGAGAGAGATGTATGTGATGAGGATCAAGATGTTGTTCCATCATATCACGGTTCAACATCTTCTTCATACAATTATGATCAAAGTGTTAAAAGGAAGGGTTTTGACACGCCAATAGATCCAATAACAAGAGAAAAAGAGCTTTGTTTGTATGGAACAACAGAGTAAGTTCAAACTTTTAATAACTAACTTATTAAGGTTATATTTTCAAGTATGAAAAAAATTACTTATTATTGTGTAATTATTTGTTTAATATAAGTTTGTTATTATATATTTTCAGGTTCAATAACGCATCGTGTGGCCGTGCAATCGGAGATATTTTGAGGTCCAATTTTAAGGGAGCATGGCACTCTTGGGAAAAAGTAGATCCAATGTGCAGGGATGAACTCTTTAAAGAGTTTAAGGTAAGAACCAACACTAATTGCCATAATATTCTTTTCAATTTTTTTCACTTTAATGTAGAATTATGAAAATTATCAACTGAATAGCTATGACTGATTTGTGTTATAATTTGTTCTTATTTCTTGTTTACTCTTTAATATCATTTAATTTCTTTAGTTATTACATCATCTTGCAAATTCTGAACAAGATAACACAATATGATTAATTATTTATATAATTTGAAATTTTGTGCACTCTTTTTACTTGGTATATATATTATTTGGTAGAAAAAATATTCCTTTCCTGAGGAAGATGAGTCGATTGTTCGTAATATTTGGGAAGATAAGGCCAGGATAGCTTTGAATCAACAATTAACACGAGCTCGCAAGAAAGCTATGTCAAAAGAAAACACTACAAATATTATAGATTGTCTTGATAAAGGTCCTGCCTGAATAAACAATGATGATTGGAATCAAATGATCAAAGATGTTTGGTCCACCCCTGAATTTCAAAGGAGATCTGAATCTGTTAGGAGGAATCGATTAACCAAAACAGATGGCAAAATAAGCACTCATTCTTGAGGAACAGTGTCATTTGCATCATATCGAGCTAACATGGTATGGATTTTTTTTTATGCTTAAGATAATAAATTAAAATTTATATATTTATCTTTTATAATATTTATTAATCTTGAAAGCAAGAGGAAGCTGGTGGAAAAGAACCTCTATGGGATGATGGTAGCTTCGTCGACAACAAGTCTAAAAAAGTGGTTGTATGTATTTTTATTTGATTATTTCCTAATATAACTTAAGTATTATTCAACATTCAAATTAATTTATTATTGCATGTATTTTATTTGTAGGAAAATTATAAAATGGAGATGATTTCAAAGTATGGAACCGATCGGAAAATCATCCTTCATTTGATGGAGCAAATGGTGTGTGGCTTCAGGAGGAGTTACAAAGGGTAGGGTATATGGTGCACCTCGTATGCCAAAATCAAAAGTTAGTACAAGCTCTTCATCACATTCCTACTCAGTGGAGTCATCATATCCCAGTTCATCGTATCGAGCATTGCAAAAGGAGATAAAGGATAAAGAAGAGGAGATAAAGAAAAAAAGATGATTTTATTCTTGAAATGAAACGGCAGATGGATTCCATGAAAGAATATCTTGTGAACAATCTTGGATACCATGGTGGGACATCAAATATTGATCAAGGTATGCCACCACCTTTGACTCCATCAATACCGCCACCTATGGCTCCTCAGATAATGACACCTATGGATCCCGCATCTCAACCAATTTTTCGACCTACACCTCGACCTTTATATCCTGATCAATCTTGTATTGATCCACAATATCATGGTTCGTCTTCGCAACCAGCACCATGATTGTATCTTTTGTTGTTTTTTTTTTTATTGTATTTGAACTTAATTGTATTAATGCAAGTTTAACTAAATTTTTATAATATGAATATTATTTTTATTTTGTTTTTTTATTAATGATATAATTATTTTTAATATTAATTAATTTATGTTGGTTATATAAATTCTACAACTTTTAAATTATCCATAAATAATTAAATTAATAAATTAAAAGTCATTTTAATAAATAAATAAAAATTAATTTAATAAAAACAAAACTGATGCATGAATCAGCAACGGATTCTCCGTTGCTGATTCACAAAACTAGCAACGGATTTATCCGTTGCTGATTTGGCAACAACGGATAATCCATTGCTGACAATTAGCAATGGATAATCCGTTGCTGAAAATTAGCAACGGATTTTCCGTTGCAAAACTAGCAACGGATTATCCGTTGCTGCCAAATCAGCAACGGATAAATCCGATGCAAAAAAATCAGCAACGACAAATCTGCATTGGATTTTTGCCGTTGCTGATTCCGTTGCTAAATTGTTTTAGCAACGGATTTTAGTGTTATTTGCAACGGAACAGTCCGTTGCTAATTACTCCATTTTTTAGTAGTGGAAGTCAATCATTTAAGATAATAGCCCATAATAGTTGGTAGTGTATTGTTGAATCGAAAGGACATTGACATACGAATCCTCCCTTAGACAATGTATATGGTCTATCCCAAGTTTAAGACAGCATTGAGTCATATGGTCTATCTAGGATTAAAAAATGTAAAACGTGCACTCGGGCTCTAGACCTCCTAGTGCAATCCATGATCATTTAGGCTTTGGGTTTAGGCCTTACCTCATACACTATGACTTGGCCCTGGTGTTCAAGTGTGAATTCTAGACTTAGTAATTACCCCTTAAGTCTTTGTGATGGAACAACATAAAGAATTTATTAAACTTTTCAAGGTTTGTTATGGGGCTTAGGATCATGGTGGAAAACATTTGAAAATGTACCTCAAAAGCCATATAAATTAATGGAACAAAAATACATCAACTAAAGCTCGAAAATATAAGATCGACATGTAAAATCAATCACTCCATTTAGTAGATTCTTCAATTTGACTTTAAAGCATTTAAACCATGTAAAACTCATATATTGAAAGCATGTAATAGATTTAATAGTTTTACCGACGAAAGTTTTTATCGGTATTTACACTAGCATTCTGTCAGCAACATTTTTACTGACAGATTTACGAACGACAATTGTTCATCGGTAATGTCATTTCAATTGGTAAAAAAAAAACTCGATGTTTTTACAGACGGAATATGCGAGCCAAAAAAAAATTATCCACTTTAATACACGAATAGAATTATGTCGTCGGTGATTGGCGGTGACATTTATTGTAATTTTATTCCAACCTTCTGTAAAATACTGACAAAATAATTTCATCGATGATGTAACAGTGTTGTAGTGGCATATGAAGTAAATTGTTCCCCTTGCCTCTAGAATATACCGATGGATTATGTCCGACGATATATCCGTTTGTAATAATTAAAAATTAATTTTTAAAAAAAATCTTTTGAACAAAAAAAATAATTAAAAACAATTGTTTGTTGTTCATATAAAAATTAAATCCAAATATTCGTTACAAATTTATATGTTTAAATAAAAATTAAACTAAAACAATGGCAGTGTCGGAGGAGGAGGAGGAGAAGGTTGGTCGTTCCCGGGACTATACCGCAAAAAATAGGGTACACATGTAGCACTCATCTGTGATCTCATGTCTATGATCATTTGGCACAGTTGTTCATAATCCACCGAGAGTTGCTCATATTTTTCGGTGAGATGAGTCGTATGTTGTTGCAAGGTCATGAACTCCTGAGACTTGGTAATCAATACCGATTGCAAGCTCCCAATGGTTGAGACACTACGGGTCATCCACTAGTTCTCGATCGTAGTGTTGGAGAGTCTATACACCTTATTTCTATCGGGTCCACCAGACGATCCTGTCTACATCCACAAATCTAAATCAAAATCTTGGTGGGTCGAAGGATCGTCCCCGTATATCACTCTAAACCGGCTATTTTATGTCTCCTGGAAATAAAAACTAAAAGCATCAAATTGAATTCAAAAAAATAATAACTTACGAAAGAAAATGGTTGGACGAACATACAACAAAATGTTGAGTGCGGTTATCGATGAATTGTTGCATCCCCTTTTGGTGATTTTCACTCCGCACGTGGGCCTCCACAAAAAGCTCTATTGGGCTTGGCTCACATCCAAGAGTCGTATGTAAACACCATTGAGAATGAAGAAGAAGATCCTAAGAAAACTAACCTAAGACCTAAGCTAGTTGTGAAGGAAACTAAAATTAACTAAGAGGATAAGAAAACAGAAACAAAATGAGGCCAATTTCCTGAACATCTAATAAAGAAAAATGAATAGAATGGAAAGAACAATTCATGGGAGAGGTTCGGCCTTAGCTATGGGGTTGGACACCATGCATGTGTGAGTTATGGTGGAATTTGATTAAAGATTTTGTGGTGGAATTGATTATTGCAAGTGTGTATTCTGCTGGAATTTGATGAAAGGTTTTGTGCTTGAATTGATTATTGCAAGTGTGTATTCTGCTGGAATTTAGTGACAGTTTATGTGCTGGGATTGATTATTGTATGCGTATGTGTGTGTTCATGCTGAAATCATGTGAGCTTGTTGGAACCCAATAACAAATTGTGTGCTCTGTAGTGAATTTGTGATTCGTTGCTGAATTGTGTGTTCTGTAGCGAATTTATGATTCGCTCCTGAAATTGTATTGCCGGTAGCAAAATTGTGATTTGTTGCCGAAACTGAGTAGTCTGCAACGAATTAGCATTCGCTGCCAAATTGTGTGTTCTGGAGTGAATTTGTGATCCGGTGCTGAAATTGTATTGTCGGCAGTGAAATTGTGATTCACTGTTGAAACTAAGTTGTTTGTAGCGAATTTGTGGTTCGCTCCCGAAGTTGAGTTGTCTGCAATGAATTTCTGATTTGTTACCGAAGTTGAGTTGTCTACAGTGAATTTATGATTCGCTGCCACAACTGAGTTCTTTTCAGCAAATTAGTATTTGCTGCCGAATTGTGTGTTCTACGGCGATGTTGTGATTCGCTGTTAAAGTTGTGTTGCTGCACTGAATTAGCATTCGCTGTCGAATTGTGTGTTATGCAGCGAATTTGTGATTCCCTGCCTACAATTCGCTACCGAAGTTGTGTTGTTGGCAACAAATTTATGATCCGCTGTCGAAGCTGGCAACAAATTTGTGATTTGCTGCAGAAACTGAGTTCTCTGCAACAAATTAATATTCGCTACTGAATTGTGTGTTCTACGGTGAATTTGTGATTCGCTGCCGAAGTTGAGTTGTCTGTAGTGAATTTGTGATTTGCTGTCGAAATTGAGTTCTCTAAAGCGAATTAGTATTCAGTACCGAATTGTGTGTTCTACGACAAATTTGCAATTCACTACTGAAGTCTGCACTAAAATTGTGATTCGTTACCGAAACTGAGTTGTTTGCACCAAATTTATGATTCGCTGTCGAAGGTGAGTTGTCTGCAGCGAATTTGTGATTTGCTACCGAAAATGAGTTCTCTACAAAGAAATAGCATTCGCTGCCGAATTGTGTGTTCTGTAGTGAATCTGCGATTCACTGACGAAGTTGTATTGTCTGCAGGAAAATTTTGATTCACTGTCGAAACTGAGTTGTCTGCAATGAATTAGCATTCGCTGCTGAATTGTGTGTACTGCAACAAGTTATGATTTCCCTGTCGAAGTTGTATGGTTTGTAGCAAATTTGTAATTTGCTGCTGAAATTGAGTTGTCTGCCAAATTGTGTGTTTTGAAATTGTATTGTCTGTAGCGAATTTGTAATTCGCTGCCGAAATTGAGTTGTTTGCAGAGAATTAACATTTGTTGCTGAATTGTGTGTTCTACAATGACTTTGAGATTTGTTGCTGAAGTAGAATTGTCTGCAACGACTTGGTAATTCGCTGCTAAAATCAAGTTGTTTGCAGTGACTTAACATTCGCTGTCGAATGGTGTTTCTACAATGAAATTGTGATTCGCTACTGAAGTTGTGTGAATTTATGACTCGCTGCCAGAATTGAGTTTTCTGTAGCAAATTAGCATTCGCTACCGAAAACGTGTTGGCTGCAGCAAATTAGTAGTCGATGCCAAATTGTGTATTCTGCAATGAATTTTTGATTCGCTACCAAAGTTGTATTGTCAGCAGTGAAATTGTGATTCGCTGTTGAAACTAAGTTGTCTAGAGCAAATTTGTGATTCGCTCTCGAAGTTGAGTTGTCTACAACGAATTTCTGATTCATTACTGAAGTTGAGTTGTCTGTAGGGAATTTATGATTCGCTGCCGAAACTGAGTTCTCTTCAGCAAATTAGTATTCGCTACCGAATTGTGTGTTCTATGGTGATGTTGTGATTCACTGTTGAAGTTGTGTTGCTGCTGCTGTGAATTAGCATTCACAATTGAATTGTGTGTTTTGCAGCGAATTTGTGATTCGCTACCGAAGTTGTGTTGTTGGCAACAAATTTATGATCCGCTGTCGAAGCTGGCAACAAATTTGTGATTTGCTGCAGAAACTGAGTTCTCTGTAGTGAATTAGTATTCGCTGTCGAATTGTGTGTTCTATGGTGAATTTGTGATTCGCTGCCGAAGTTGAGTTGTCTGCAGCGAATTTCTGATTTGCTATCAAAACTGAGTTCCCTGAAGTGAATTAGTATTCACTACCGAATTGTGTGTTCTACGGAGAATTTCCAATTCGGTACTGAAGGTCTGTTATCTAAACCAAATTTGTGATTCGCTGTCGAAGGTGAGTTGTCTGCAGCAAATTTGTGATTTGCTATCGAAACTGAGTTCTCTACAACGAATTAGCATTCGCTGCCAAATTGTGTGTTCTGTAGTGAATTTGCGATTCACTAACGAAGTTGTATTGTTTGCAGCAAAATTTTGATTCGCTGTCGAAACTGAGTTGTCTGCAGTGACTTAGCATTCACTGCCGAATTGTGTGTACTGCAACAAGTTTTAATTCCCTGCTGAAGTTGTATGGTCTAGAACGAATTTGTAATTTGCTGTTGAAATTAAGTTGTCTGCCGAATTGTGTGTTTCAAAATTGTATTGTCTGCAGCGAATTCGTAATTCAGTGCCGAAATTGAGTTGTTTGCAGAGAATTAACATTCGTTGCCGAATTGTGTGTTCTGCAGCGACTTTATGATTTGTAGCTGAAGTTTAATTTTCTGCAATGATTTGGTAATTCGCTGCTGAAATTAAGTTGTTTGCAGTGAATTAACATTCGTTGTCAAATAGTGTGTTCAACAACGAAATTGTAATTTGCTTCCGAAGTTGTGTTGTTGGCAGCGAATTTATGACTCGCTGCTGAAATTGAGTTTTCTGCAACGAATTAGCATTTGTTGCCGAAAATGTGTTGGCTGCAGCAAAGTAGCATTCACCGCTGAAATTGTGGCGCCGGCAACGAAACAATTTTTGCTGCCGAATTGTGCAAGTGGCAACGAACCAATTTTCACTGCTGAATTGTGTAGCCCGCAGCAAACCAGTTTTCACTGCTGAATTGTCTGGCCTGTAGCGAGTCAGTCTTCACTGCCGATTTCTACAATAGGCCTCCCGGGCAGAAATGACTCAAATGCTTGTAACAATTTCATTGTATGATGGTGTAAAATTTAGAACACTTGAATGTGAACATATGAACTGTTGAAATAAGTATGGTGATGAATGTGATTCAAAGATATAAATGTACTAATTTGCGACCATTTATGTCTTAAGTGGTGTGGTCGGGATAGGACCATCATCAGGACAAGGACAACCCGTAGGCGGAGCAGGTAGGTGACTTTCACCTTTCTTTTTCATAACGTTGAATTATGAAATACTTTATCATGAATGTTATTGTATTGTGTTAATACAGATATGAAATTGCCAAATGCTTAAATGTTGACAAAAGTCGACTTGGGCTTATCTTTTAGACCTATGAACTCATCAAAGGTAAACCCAAAATACAAAGAAGACAGGTTCTTAACCAAACAAACATCGAGGCATGAAATTGAGAAAAAAATCAATAAAAAACAACGATGCAAAAAAATAACAATTAAAATAATTAGGACTACATTCAACATAAAAATCAAATGAAATTAAATATTCATGGATTGAATTCTAAAAAACCAGCTCGATAAGAAAATAATTAGAAAACAACATGACTAAATTTGATGCAAAAAGTAAATGAAAATAAATGTCTAGGGGTAGAATTGTAAAAAAAAATCAATCAAGAAAATAATTCAAAACAAAACAAATACCAATTCAAAGAATGGGTACCAAATTTGAAAAATAAAATTCAAAAATCAAATGAGCAGTGATGAAATCAAATATAAATTCCAATTAGAAATAATCAATGTAAATACAAAAAATTACAAATAAAAGAAGAAGGACTAAATCCAAAGAAAAAAAATAAATTGATAAGCTGATATGACTTTTCGCATGGGCAACACGTGATTTTAGAAAGAAAAAGAAGGAAAAGAAAGAAAGAAAGAAAAAAGCCAATTCTGGCCAAACCTTGCTGAACCACCAAATATGTGCAATCCAGGGAGGAAAAGGACGCTGAGACGAATCAAATGACGTGGCGAAAGCATCATTACAACCACCAGAGTCAGTCGTACGTGCCACCCAAAGTTAACGGAGCGTTGACACGCTAATTTTTTTGTTTTTTTTTGTACAAAACCAAAAATGCCCCTAAGACCAATCAACAATAACAAATAAACCATGAGGAAATTACAATCAAGCCCCTAAATTCATAGCTAAAAAATTGGAATGGCATGGGTAATGTTGTAATTTCATTGTTCTATCAAACATGAAAATACAAAAACTTCCTTGTATAGAAAACATTAAATTATTTTATTCTAAGATTACATTTTAAAACGCAATTACTAAAATAATCCTATTCAATTTTAAAAGATATTTATTTCATGGAAAAAAATCACCCTATCCGGAAACAAAACCAAAGATAAATTAACTAAAAAACAATATAGAATCAATCATAATGAATAATAAACTGTTTCTTAAAGCCCAACAATACCAGCGTGAGTTTTAGATTTGTTAATGGAATCCAAAAATACAAAACTTATTCTTGACATCCTTACCCGAGCTGGTATGACTTCCTGCAAACCAGTTGATACTCCAGTCTCCCCTTCGAAATTCATTTTATTACCGGATTATTCATTCTCTGATCCTACACGATTTTGTCAAATCATGGGTGCTCTTCAATATCTTACCTTCACCCGTCCAGATATATGCTTTGTTGTTAACGGAGTTTGTCAGTTTATGCATGCTCCTACAGATTCTCATTGGGTCGCTGTCAAACGTATTTTACGTTATCTTAAAGGTACGACATCTTATGGTTTCCATATGACTCGGGGCTCCTCTTTTGCTCTACATGTCTTTACAAATGCAGATTAGGCTAGTATCTTGTCTTTTTTGGTTAGACGCCGATTTCTTGGAAATCCGGCAAGCAATGCACTGTTGCTCGCTCCTCTACTGAGGCTAAGTATAAAGCCCTTGCTGATGGTACAAGTCATTTGGCTTCAATACTTGTTAACAGATTTGTAGGTTCCCTCAGTCTCTGCTCCTACCATTTGGTGTGATAATCTTGGTGTTACCTATCTCTCAGCAAATCCTATCTTTCATGCTCGTACTAAGCATGTTGAAGTGGATTATCACTTTGTCCATGACCGTGTTGCCAAGAAAGAAATTCAGAATCGTTTTGTTCCCTCTCGGGATCAACTTACCGATGTCTTCAGTAAACCGCTTCCTGTTGCATCCTTTACTGCTTTTCGGTTCAAGCTTCGGGTTGATCCCCCACCCTCAGCTTGAGGGGGCATATTATAGAATGTATATCATGTATCTATCAGAATAGGAAATTAATATAGGATGTTGTAATCATTACAGTTACTCATGTATCTATCAGAATAGAAAATTAATATAGGATGTTGTAATCATTACAGTTACTCATGTATCTATCAGAATAGGAAATTAATATAGGATGTTGTAATCATTACAATTACTGCAGTGTTCTGCTGCCTCTATATAAATAGAAAGGTTGGCTAAGGCACAACCTAACACATTCAATTATTCTCAACTAAGACCAATTTGTTCTCCATGTAATTTATTTCATTTTTTTATGTAAATAAAATAAAATAAAAATAAAACATGGCAAATTTTGATTGGTTACAATATATATATATATTGCTTCTACGAGCTTCTTTCTCTATTAGCAATTAGTGGGGTTCAAGATTGATGGTGATCCAAGTGATACATTGAGTTTGGCAAATAATATGGTTCGCTGTGAAACTTGTCATTATTGGATGTTTCCAGAGTAGTGATGGTTACGTGTTTGATAAGTTTCACAATGGTCTGGCAAGATTGTTATGCGAATGCTGCACTTGCATGAACCTCGAGGTAAAGGTGCCAAGGATTTCAAGGTTTGTATACAAGGGAAAATAAAATTGAGTTGGTCTAACATGTTTCTCAAGTCGTAGGATAATCATAATAACAGCAATAGTCAAATGTTATAGTCAACACAGTCCGAAACAACATTGAGTCGTAGGATATCATTTTGACTTATTGAAAATGATTTTATTCATTTAATTCTTGAATATATATATTATCAAGAACTTCTTGAAATTTTGCTTCTAGTCTGAACATGCAATCCATGTCGACTGGGTCCATAAGACTATAATTTTATTGCGGATTCTTTTGAAATTAAAGTGTATTGAAAAAAAAATTAAAAAAAAAAACTCATGCGTCTTGATTTTGGACCATATAAGAAGTAATCACAATTCCTTATATAACTGGTGACCAATAAATTCAGTCTTCTAACTCATAGAAGGTGTGAAATACAAAAACTCAGAGAGTGAGAAACATGGGATCTCTTCCAAAGAGCACCAAGGCTCATGCCGTGTGCGTCCCATATCCAGCTCAAGGTCACATAACTCCTATGCTCAAAGTAGCAAAACTACTCCATCACAGAGGCTTTCACATCACCTTTGTCAACTCTGAATACAATCACAGACGTTTGCTCAAGTCCAGAGGCCCTAACTCCCTTGATGTCTTGCCTGATTTCCAGTTTGAAACCATTCCAGATGGTCTAGGTGATCAGCTTGATGCTGATGTTACCCAAGACACTTCATTTCTCTGTGACTCTACCTTAAAGGCTTGCTTAGACCCATTTCGCCAACTTCTTGCCAAACTCAATTCATCAAATGTTGTCCCGCCTGTAACTTGCATAGTAGCAGACAGTGGCATGTCCTTCGCTCTCGATGTTAAGGAGGAACTTCAAATCCCTGTCGTCACTTTCTGGACTTCAAGTGCATGTGGCACATTGGCCTATGCGCATTACAAACATCTTGTTGAAAGAGGTTACACACCATTCAAAGGTACGTACTTGATACATTTATTACTAATTTCATACTATCATCAATCTTTTCGAAGTAAATTGTTCATGTAACGTGTTATTATCTTTGATATCAATGATGCAGAAGAAAGCGATTTGACAAATGGATATTTGGAGACAAAAATAGACTGGATTCCTGGAATGAAAGATATTCGTCTGAAGGACCTTCCGACCTTCATTCGCACAACAGATCGAAACGACGTTATGCTAAACTTTGTAATAAGAATAATTGATAGAGCTTCAAAAGCTTCAGCAGCTCTTGTGAATACTTTTGATGACTTAGATCATGATGTTCTGGTTGCTCTCTCATCTATGTTTCCTCCAATTTATTCTGTTGGTCCTCTTAATTTGCTTCTTGATCAAACACAGAATGATTATCTAGCATCAATTGGATCCAGTCTGTGGAAAGAAGAGACTGAATGCCTGCACTGGCTCGACTCCAAGGATCCCAATTCTGTTGTCTACGTGAATTTTGGAAGCATAACTGTGATGAATCCACAGCAACTTGTGGAGTTTTCTTGGGGACTAGCTAACAGCAAGAAGAATTTTTTATGGATAATCAGGCCTGATCTTGTCAGGGGCGACTCAGCGGTTTTGCCTCCAGAGTTTCTTGAAGAGACTAGAGAAAGAGGCCTGATGGCGAGCTGGTGTGCGCAGGAAAAAGTCCTGAAGCATTCACCGATAGGAGGGTTTTTAAGTCACATGGGGTGGAATTCCACCATTGAAAGCTTGTCCAACGGCGTGCCAATGCTATGCTGGCCTTTTTTCTCCGAACAACAAACTAACTGTAAGTTTGCCTGCGTTGATTGGGGTGTTGGCATGGAAATTGAAAGTGATGCAAATAGAGATGAAGTAGAGACGCTTGTGATAGAGTTAATTGATGGTGAGAAAGGTAAGGAAATGAAAAGGAAGGCAATGGAATGGAAGTCAAAGGCTGAAGCGACAACTGGTATTAATGGTTCATCATCCATGAATTTTGACAAACTTGTCAACGACGTGCTCCGCTTCCAAAAACCTTGAATTAACTTCTTTAATGAAATTATTGTTACATCTGGTTGTCTACCTTTAGCTTTTTTATTGATCATCATTCTGTTACATAATCCACTTTTCCATTCAGCCAATTGAATAGTTTGCTAATCTCCACGACAACGAGCCATTAACGCGCATGCCCATGCTCCTCATCCATTCGCATTAGCATGGTGGTTCAATAATGTGAGAAAGAAAAATACAAAACTTATCCGTATGCATGGAAAAAATTAACACTTTCAGAATTCATTGTTCACGAGTTTTAAGGAAAACGTCTAACCTTCCTGGTAACGGTATGAAATGTTGAAATAGACTTGTTGGGCTTAGTAATCATCAGAAATCGCCAAAACCCGTAAACTAGAATATTCATCGATAGAACTATTTTCTTATTTTTTTTTAATTGTAGTCAATTAGAAAATAAACAATTAAATTAACTACTAAACAACTTAAGACAAGCACTAAAATTAAATTTAATACTAACCTTAAAAATTAAAGATATTGATGAAGCTAACCAACACAAGCACAGGTAGTTACATTTAATTTAGTCAAAAAATCTTCCTAAAATTTAGTAATTTCTAACATAACAAATAATTAAATCTCAATTGCTTCATAGATTAGAGAGATCAAACAATTGCATATTTAATATCTAACTCATCAGTAGATTGCAACGAATAATAAACTAGAGGTCTCATAGTAATTAAACAAGAAAATCAAGAAAAATAAGCATAAAAGAACATCCAATAGTCAAAGCAAAATTAGTTACACAATACATCATGAATATCATAAAGAAGAGAAAGAAATTGGGGAAGAAATTAGGGAAAAGGAAGAAAAAAGAGAGAAGGGAGACAAAATCCGATATGATCTCCCTTTTTCTCCTTTACACAGTAACTTTTGCTCGTCTTCGATCAAAGCAGAAATTCACTTTCCATGAAAAACAAAATAAAGGTTGCAATGTCATCAACGAAGAACAATCAAGCTCTTCAAAAATAATAACATATCATGAATACAAATTCTTAGACAACTTATAATTATTAACAAGCATTTTCATTTAAAGATAGAATAAGGTAAATGCGTAGACCCTCATAAAAATAAACACTCGACTTTCATGTGTTTGAAAGGTATGTGTTTCACTCAAATTCATTCCAACATAAATGCTCTATCACAGGCTTGTATATCTTTTTATTCTGCACCACTAAGATCACATGCAGAACTTGAATCATAAAGACTTTTCAAGGTTTGTAATGGGGCTTAGGATCATGGTGGAAAACATTTGGAAATGTAGCTCCAAAGCCATCTAAACTAGTGGAACAAAAATACATCAACTCAAGCTCGAAAATATAAGACATGTAAAATCAATCACTCCATTCAGTAGATTCTTCAATTTGACTTTAAAGCATTTAAACCACGTACAACTCATATATTGAAAGCATTTAGTAGATTTAATAGTTTTACCAATGAAATGTTTTGTCGGTATTTACACTAACATTCTGTAAGCAACATTTTTACCGATAGATTTACGAACGACAATCGTTCGTCGATAATGTCATTTCTATCGGTAAAAAAAAAACTCGATGTTTTTACAGACAGAATATGCGAGCCAAAAAAATTACCCACTTTAATACACGAATATAATTATTTCGTCGGTGATTGGAGGTGGCATTTATTGTAATTTTATTTCAACCCTCTGTAAAATACCGACAAAATAATTTCGTCAATGATGTAATAGTGTTGTAATGGCATATGAAGTAAATTGTTCCCCTTGCCTCTAGAATATACTGACGGATTATGTCCGACAGTATATCCGTTTGTAATAATTAAAAAATAATTTTTTAAGAAAAGCTTTTCAAAAAAAAATGTATATTGTTCATATAAAAATTAAATCCAAATATTCATTACAAATTTATGTTCAAATAAAAATTAAACTAGAACAATGACAGTGCTGGAGGAGGAGGCTAGTCATTCCCGGGACCATACGGCCAAAAAGAGGTACACATGTACCACTCATATGCGATCTAATGTCTATGACCATTTGGCGGAGTTGTTCATAATCCGCCGAGAGTTGGTCATATTTTTTGGTGAGATGAGACGTATGTTGTTACAAGACCATGAACTCCTGAGACTGGGTGCTCGATACCGATTATGAGCTCCTAATGGTTCAGACACAACGGGTCATCCACCAGTCTCGGCCGTAGTGTTGGAAAGTCTATACACCCGATTTCTATCGGGTCCACCAGACAATCCTGTCTCCATCCACAAATCTGAATCAAAATCCGAGTGGGTTGAAGGATCGTCCCCGTATCTCTCTCTCAACGGCTGTTTTATGTCTCCTAGAAATAAAAACTAAAAGCATGAAATTGAATTCAAGAAAATAATAACTTACGAAAGAAAATGGTTGAATAAACATACAACAAAATGTTGAGCGTTGTTGTCGATGAACTATTGCATCCCTTTTTGGCGGTCTTCACTTCGCACGTGCGTCTCCACAAAAAGCTTCGTTGGGCTTGGCTCAAGTCCAAGAGTTGTAGCTTGTAAGAAAACAAATATTGCAAGTTAAATATATTTATAAATAACAACAAATTAATTAAAGATAGATGTGATTAAAATTAATCTTACCATCTACTTTGCATGCAAAACAAAAGGAACGGAACCGCTGGTATGCGTGGTAACCGAGCCATGAATTTGCCGGCTCTAGTTCCCTGCACTAGATTGCGAGTATTGTGTGAAACACTCAGATGTCACATGCTGAATATATTCCACCCAATTAGCGATTCTTTATTTACTTTACCTATCTTGGGTCTTTTTTAATTATTCCCACTGGAAATAAGCTTATCCTTTAAGTGTAACGGCAATTAGTTTCACCCTTATTTGTTCTGGACTTCGTTATACTAAAATATCATCTCTACTTCATACAACTTATTAATAAATTCTGTTACTTTCAAGATTCCTGTGAACTTATAAAGTTTTATCTAAAACCTTAAGTCTCCATGACAATCATTCCAATCAAGAGGTTGTCTCCTCTACTCTTACCTCTAAAACATATTCAAAAGACTAGTTATAGACGAATTAATACCAACTGATAGTCCTTTAAGGGTCTCACCATTGCTAACAGAAAAGTTAATTTTGTATTCTTTCTTTACAGATCTTTTATTACTAGCTATTGATTGTCGCTTTCTCAAGAGAGAATCTATTTATCCTCTCTTACGAGAGCACGCCATATTTTGTGATCTCTTCCGGCTATGGTTGCTTATTAGCACATAATAAACAAGCAATAATTAAAACTTGTTATGCTTTAATACCACTTAACACATACAAATCAACATACAAGTAGACAACAATCAAAGAAAGATAAAATTGTTGTAAAAAAAGGTTATCACCATAATAACCCTTGTTGTTACCCATTTTAGGGCCTCACATAAATTTATGAAAAAAATCAGAAAAGAGGAAAAAACAAAAAAATGAAAAGTTGAAAAAAAAATTATATTAGTGGAGAGAACATAAAAAAACGCTTAGAAAATTGCTAGAGACTGGTTAGGAAGGATAAAAGTATACAAGGTTTGAAAAATTGGCAGTCCAATATGGACTAGTGAAAGCCCTTTAAATTGAAAAATTGCATTTGGGAAGGAAAAGTAAAAATTAGAGGTTTAAGGACTCAATTGAAATTTTTTTAAGGTTTAATTGAATTTATTGAGGGCTTAATTGCAAGAAAATTTGTTTTTATGTTTAATTTGAGCTTTAATTAGAAGAAATTAAAGTTTGGGGTTAAATTGCAATTTAGAAAAGGCTAATTTGGTCAAAATAAGGGCTTAATTGTATTAGTATTAAACTTTGATGGGAAAATAGGGACTTGATTGAAGAAATTTAAAACCAAGGACCAATTTATAAAAGGCACAAGACTTTAGGGACTGACATTGGTTTGTTGATCAATTAGGGGTCAAAATGCACAAATTGATAACAAATGACCAAACTGGAAAAGACACTGAACTTTGGGGCTAACAACTAAGTTTGTTAGGAGTAAAATTGCATGAAATTCAAAGTTGGAAAGCAATTACAGGTGCAATTAAAAGAAATCAAGAGATTAGGGACTAAATTAAATTTTGGCCAACTTCTAAATTAAAAGCCTTAATTTCTCGGTGGCTAACCTAGATGACATATCACCAGGTTCATGTTCAAAATGCATCGTTGGGAATATATGGCAGATGACATCTTGTCTACCTACTATTCATGTTTTTCTTTAGGCAATTTTAGGCTCATGGAGTTGTCATCTTCAAATGAATAAAAGTGAAGTTACAAACCTCCAAATTGAATAAGGTTAAAACCAAACAAAAGGTGTTCACCTCCTCTACCAACTTCAGATGCTCTCTAATGATGTTTACATTGGAGTTGCTATAACAAAGTCTCAAGAGTGGTCAACCCAGTCAGCCTTACTATGACACCCATTTAGCGAAACCACTAAGCTTTTTCGTTGTTCACACTTTAAACCTTCTTAGTAGGTTCTTATCAAGTGTTGACCATGTTGCTCTTAAGATCAAAAGGTCATAATCCACTCCTTCGTCTCCAAGTTTAGTAAAACCTTAAAAACCAAGTTTATTGCAAAACCACCATTACAAAACCAGTAAAGTACAGAGCTTTCAGCTATTAAAACATACCCAAAACCCTTCTATTTGTATTATAGGGTCAAGCATTGATCAATCATGATCAAACCTTGATCAAATTCCTAACTTGAAACCCTATAAATACCTCGTGAAAAATCAAAGGGAAAAGAGAGAAAAGGAGGAAAAGAGGAAGAAGGGGAAGGAAAATCTTGATAAGAAAACTAAGTGTGAAGGTGCAAAAGCCTAGCACAAAGATTTCTTATACTTTAAGTGTGGTAAAGCTAAACTTTGCAAGAGAAAAACATAAAGGGAGAATAGCCATTAGTGAGCTTTGAAGGTATAAGCTTCCTCTAACTTAGTAGGTGATGTCCATGAGGCACACCTGTACCTTGTTTTACATGTTTAAAGATATTTATGAACTTGTTTTTGTGTTATAATGTCTTTAGTTTTGATTTTTTATTAATGTATAAAAATGTTTTTTTTATCAATCCTTTTTTGAGTTGGTTGTTAATGTTTGATGGATGTTCAGAAGATGTTTAGATGATTATTTTGGTAAAATGGATAAAGTTAGAAATCTACCAAATATGGTAGTAGGTTTTTTTTTAGGGCTTGTTGATGCATGTTTTTGGCTCTTGAGTTTTGGTTGAGTCTTGTGAACTGTTAAAATGTCAATTTTGAATCCTAAATTGTTGAATATGTTAGCTAGATGTTTGGTTTAACAATTTTGGGAATTGAAACCTCATGTATGTTTTATATGATTTATTGTTTTTTTTGTTTTGATTTAAATATGTGTAACTATGACAATATGGTTTAGGGGAACAAAAAACAAGAGGTTAAGAGACATAAAAGGCCAGTTTTAGGTTGAAGGGTATTTCTGCATTTCTAGGTAGATTCTGGGCAATGTTCTTCATATGAACATTGTCTTGGCTACTTGATTTTGCCATTGTTTCTTCATTTATTTTTATCAACATCTTCACATGATTTCATTAATCAATAATTTAGGGTTTTTTGCATCAATAAATATCTTCACATGAGTTATTTTGATCAAATCGTGATTATTGGTTGATAATCGTTGATGTTTGATGCTTAATTATTGTTCAATGATTGATTTCCAACATGCTTATGTCTTTGGTTTATTCATATTTGGTCTGGATCTCGATTCATGTTGTTGGGCATGTTCTTCATTTGCTCTTCATGTTCTTGAGTTCACTAGGTTTTTATCCATTTTAGATATAATAAAAATCTATTGTTTTTGTGTTTTTTTTGCAAATTTGATTCGTTTTAAGTTTTGATTTTGGTTTTGGTTTGTTTTTCGGGTCGAACCAATGCTTTTGGTTCGGTTTATAATCGAACCCAAGATTTCAGATTAACTTGATCGGGTCAAATTTGGGTCATTTGGGTAATGATTTCTTGGCTTAAAGGCATGTTTAGCTAACACACCTATAGACCTATTTTAGCAGTTTCACTTAAAGAAAAAATAGGTTTTTGCCAAACAAAATCTTAAAAAAAAATTAAAAATAAAAGGTTTCCTTACACATGGCAAAAATAACCTAAAAAACATTGGAGTGTATCTTAAAATTAAGAAAAATATTTCAAAAAATATTTTTGCATATTTAAAAGTACACAAAGTATTGTATGGATTTTATAGTCAGTTTAGAATAATAATTATTCACTTTTAAAAAAAGGATTTTGGCCTATATTTTAAAAATACTAAAAACTTATTTTTAGTGAGAAAATATATTATTCACTTTTAATATAATGATACAAAAACCTAAAAAAAGTTAATATCCAAAATATTATTAGGAATAATAATTTATTATTATTCACTTTTAATATAAGGATAAAAAACTTCTATGGATCAGTCAGTATCCAAGATATTATTAGGAGTAATATAATTCATTCACTTCTAATACAGTGATAAAAATTACAAGGAATTTTTTCTATAATATTATTTGAAATGACACAATAACAAAAAATTCTAAGTTTGTCTTAAAAAGCCTTAATGATAATTGATGATATTTTAACTTGTATCTCTTGGTACAAGAGTCATGGACATCTGAAATACCAAAGAAACATAAAAAATGAAAATCACTGAATCTCTTTGGATTTTTAGTTATGGTTCATTTACAATGCATAAGTTGTGAGTAGACCTATTTTCTTTACAGATCTTTTAGACCAAGTTCATCATAGCAATCACGTCATGGATACACTAATAGAAATAGATATACCATTATGTGATAGCAACCATAAATAAAGAACAACAATGCAGCTTATCTCAAGAAATGCATACTAGAGGTGTTAATACCTTCCCGTTACACGCAACCAATCCCTTGCCTAGAATTTCTTAAGACTAATTAGGGTTTCTAGTAATCATAATATTAGGTGACGACTTGTTATTCAACCAAAGACCTCTCGACTTGTTTTGAAATGATTGCCGCAATGTCACGCTCTCACGAAGGGCATGACAACCTTAATTCTTATTTTATTTTTGAATATTTTCTTTAATCAATTTTTTCTTTTTTGATGAGGTTTGCAACTCTTTAATTATGCCAAATTCTAACATTTATAATGTTAGAAAGTTAGAATCCTAAGTCAAATAGAAAATACAACATAAAAAAAAATAGCTAAAAACTTGAAAATAAAAAGGAAAAATAAAGAAATTGACTCAACAATATCTTCCGCTCCTAATTTGATTATCTTTCAAAGCTCAACTTGTTACAACAAGTTAACCCTTTATAGAACTAATCCAGTGATGAGATCTGAAATTATGGGCTCTTTTTGTTAGGCTATTCATTTAGCATGAACATGCTTATTCTTGGATTTAGTTTTGTTCTACCGGTTCATAATGAGTGTAGTAAACTTTTTGTATAATTCACTGATATTAGATCCATAATTAACTATTCAGCACTATTAAATTTTTCAAACCCAACTAAATCACTATCGAAGTATCTTTGTGACAAGTGATAGAAATTCAAACCCGTTTACAGAAAAGGTTTCTAGCCTAGAGATGCCCTACTGAGTGGAGAGGATACGCAGTTAGCCTCGAATGGCATATACAAGAGGGAAGAGGTCATATCACATCTATACATATATTCAAGTACAAGTACAATTTCTTTTTTTCAGAATATATATTCTTAAGGAATGCTATAAAACCTAAACTAATAGGTTAATATAATAACTTATCAATCTAGGATCTGACCTGAGTTAGATCACTCCAAAAACCTAATTTTTTTTGTAAATGATGTCTTTTATAAGGTTTTTTTAAAATAAAATAATTTATTTGACCCGTGACTTAGATCCAAGATCATGTAAATTCCTACATCGGCTTGAATAAAGCATAAGGTGAGTGGTCACTTGTTTTGTGATTCTTCATTACTAGTAGATAAGAACTAGTTTTGTACCCGTGCTTCACAGCGGGTTGAATATTTTTTTTGTGAAAAAAATGAATATGCATCCATCTCCAACATGTGTTTGTGAAAAAAATTTCAATCATAAATCAAAATGCTTATACTCACATTTAATTAATTAAATTACTATTTGATAAAGAGATAACTAAGATAAAAATATTTGATCTCATAACACGAGTCATGTACTCAGTTGTATTTAATAACTTTATTTTTTAGAATAAATTATTTGTTTAATCAAATGATTATTTATGTCAATAAAAGATTAAAAAAAAAGTCATTGATGAAAGCGAACTAAATCAAGTTGTGAAGCTCAACTATAAAACAACTCAAAGGTAAATGACAAAACTAAAAAAATAATTCATCTAAAAAACCCAATGAAAAAAAAAAGATTTAGGTCATCTCACATTAACCTACTAACCTTGCAACCATAAGCACATGATTGAGATGACCTCGTAGAAAGAAAAAAAAAAGCACAGATAAATTTAAAAAAAATATTGAAAAATAAAATTTTTAAAAAAAATCCAACAAAAATAAAAGTCAACCTGTGTTAACCTTTAAAACTTGTGTCATTGGTCATGAGACTAGGATTGACAACGTAGAAGGAAAACTAAAAAACAAAAAAACAATGAAGCAGAATTCTTAATAAAAAAATGTTGAGGCATGAAAGTGAAAAAAACATCCGAGTCAAACCAAGTTATCTTGTTAACCCCGCGATTATGGGTATAGGATTGTGATAACCAAATAGAAAAGAAAGTGAATAAAAAATCACAAAGACCAATTCAAAAAAATTTAATGTTGAATGATAAAATAAAAATAATAATATAAAAGGACCTATAAAATACTAAAGTCAAGTGATATTAGCCTTCAAAACTCGTGTCTTAATAAAAAAATATTGAGGGATAATATTGAAGAAATAATAATAAAAAAGATCCAAAACAAAATCTAACATAAAAATAAATTGAAATGAAATATTAAAGGATGAAATTAAAAATAAAATCTAATTAATTAAAGGATTAAAAATAAAAAAAATAAAGATCATAATAAGGAATGAGATTAAAAAAAAATTGATAAAAAAACAAAATAAATAACAATCATCAAATAAAGAAGAACAAAATTCAATATGAAGAACAAATGGCATGACACTCGCATACTTTGGCTAACCTTTTGTTTCCATGAATACTTTATATTTATCAAAAGATTAAGCTGCTCTTAACTCAACATGAGTGTATCAAAAAAATTAAAAAAAAAAACCCTTAGAAGGAGATATTATTTAATTTGCTTTCCATGACGGTTAAGTAATCGTTTAAAAAATAAAATAATCTACAAGGCTCCTAATGCAATTTAAAGTTTTTTTTTTTTTTTTTTTGCTCTTAATGTTCCTTCAGTCATTGTATTATTTATAATAAAAGTCAAAAGTTAAAAGTGCTTTTAATAACAAATGTATGCCTATGAAAAGAATATAACACCCTTTATTTTCTAGGTAAATGAAATTTTTAATTGGGAAAATTTGAGGAAAGTATTGTTTATTATTATAGTACTTTCCCTAAATAATTTAGTTTATGTTAATTAATAATAATAATTAATTCATCATATATTGGTTCTGCCCTTTTTATTATTATTATTCAATTTTCTTCCCGTGCTCATGTTATTCGAGTGAGATTAGGCTATTCTATATATTATTCTATATATGCTGAAGTAAACACTGCCATCAGCTGCGATGGGAATATAATATCAAGACCTTTCAGAAATTTTGCTTGATTAGTCTAACAAGCTATCCATGTCTGGGTCCATAAAACTGCAATATAACAAGTGTAAAGAGTACAATATTGTTACGGATTCTTTTGAAATTATGAAGGTCAAGGGTGGCTAGCACTAGTAGCGACAAAACGTGGATTGAATAATTGTTTTTCCATGTTAGAATAATAAACAATCAATAGACAATTTTCTACGTGGAAGAAAATTCTGATTATCAATGTAAGAAAATGTCAAGACTATTCAGCTGTTGTTAGTGAATAGTGATGAACAGGTAACCTGGCTGTTCCAAGTAATGTGGTGAGATTACTTTGGTTTGGGAAAGCAATTAAACTCGTGGTTTTAAAATTTTTATTTTTTTAAAATTAATATTATTTTAGTGTTTTTATATCGTTTTGATGTCCTGATATTAAAAATAATTTTTAAAAAATAAAAAATATATTATTTTAATGTATTTCTGAATAAAAAACACTTTGAAAAAAATACCAAGCAAGCCTGCTCCTACAAAGAAAATCCTAGCCATGCATCTATTTTTATTATTATTATCCTCTCCCAACATGTCGCTACACAATAAGTTATCCACCTAGATAGCGATACATATTCTTTAATTTAAATTTTAATCTTCTCTCACAATTGAGAAGTGGTCTAAATTTTCGTATTTCAAAAACTCAAATTTCATTTTTTAAAATCTAAAGAGCACCTCAAGAAGTCCTAGAATCCAATATAAAGAAATTTCCAAAACTAATCTATACTTTAATTAGTTTAAAAATCATAAATCAAATCTAATATAAATACAATTTTAACATAGACAATTTCTCAGCCCCCTTAATTAACCCATTAAAATCAAACTCAATCTTTTTATAGACAAAATATTACTAGTCAATTGCTTTCTCTCTCCTCTCTTGATATCCATGAACCAATATAAAATCTTAAAAGAACAGGAACCAATTAATGCAAAAATCAAAAGTTAAGGGACCAAATATAATTTTTAACAAACCTTTTGAACAATGTAAAAAAAATGATTTATTTTGTTTTTTTCCTTGATTTTTTATTTTCAATAACCTAAAATTTTATTTTTCTTTTTAATTTACCATCGACAATCGGATAAATAAAAAAATGCAAATCAAAATACATCTTAACATATAAAACTATATTAACATAACTTAAAAGGATGAAAATGAAAGGAAATAAAGTACAATGATTGATGTAAAAAAAAAATTCAAGGACATAAAGAAACAATAAAATAGTGTTTTTTCCCACTAAATCCTTGTCCCAGGGTCAAATAGTCCCTTTATAATTTATTTAAACTCTACTCCTATTGTGTTGTTTGCATTCCTTGTGCAAACATACCAAATATGGTTTCCCCCATTGCGAAACCAACAACGTTTATAATCACAAACGCGTTTATAATAAAGTAAAGGCAAGGGAGAGGAAATCTCTTGCATTGACCTAATTCTTGAATGCTTATAAGAAGCCGACCCCACTCTGAATGCTTCTTCTATAACTCCCCATATTAACAATAAACTCTTACTTAACTAAACAACTAATTTTTATTTTAACAATCAATTTACTTCAACTTGAAATTTCTAACTTCCGTATAGATGAACATATCAAAACTTAACTCCAACACCTAAATAAGTCTAATCATGCAATTTCTAACACTTACATGATTAAATTCTAATTTATACTTTAAATCAATCAATGTAAAACATTAAAACAACATAATTTAACCCAATCTTTAGTCAATATGCATTACAACCACATCAATCTAGGATTCCATATTCCTATATTTTCTACCATCATGTCCTCACACTTAAATCATGTTATAACCCCCAATTTCATCCTAATTATCAAAAATTGACTTTCACACCTTATCAATCTATACAAATATTACCTAATCATCCCAAGTCTCTAGGTTTCTCATTATCATAATTATTTAACTTAAATCATACTTAGCAAATTCAAGAAAACCAATTTAAATTATTCCAGACATCTTTAATGTTGTTTAAAACACTAATTTCATATATTTTCTTCATTTTCCATGCTTCTTTTCTTACTCAATTATTCGATGACCCGTTTCCTAAATAACCTATCTTGTATAAATTCTCATTATGCTAGACATAACTCTTTCATCCTTACAAACACTACTTCCATGTATACATCAAATTTAATACAGTTTGCCTAATCTCTCACCATTGAAATCATGTTATCAAGCGTATAATTTTTTTATTCTTCCATAAGTTACAACACATCTAGGTTTCTGCTTTATACCAAGATTTCATAACAAATCATAGTTTAATTAAAATAATTAAAATCAACCTCTTGAATTATTTTCTCATAAATTCAAAAGTCAATTCCCCAACTAATTTAAACATCATTTGAGGTTTTTCCCAAACATTCACAATTTATTCTTTAAACATGTTAACTTGCATACCAAAATATTAAACACAACACATCATCCAATTCAATAATTTTTCTTATTCAACCTAAATAAATTTCTTAAATTTCATACATGTAGTTCATGCATCCTAAACAAAACTCTACCTTAATAATAATATCTTAATCTTTCATATAAATTCATAACCATTCATTAAACCATTTATCTCCATTTTTGTTCCATAAACAATTTTTTTAACATCAAAAGTACCAACATCCTTCCTATGATTTCCAATATATTATAACATACCAACAAGCATTAAATTATATATTTTTTCTCTATTACAAATTCTAAAGCATTTATATTAATCCATGTACCTTTTATATTACAACACACAAAACCTTTCTCCTTCCATGCTTTACTTACTCAACCCTTTTAAATTCAATCATCATCATCATCCCACATTCAACCCAACATCTTTCACTCAATCCAACATGCTTGATACTACCAAATCTCATAATCTTCACCATCCAATACTTATCTAATTTAACAAACTTAATAATTTTTAACAAAATATTCACAATTTACTTTCTATACATCTTCTTTTCCTTGCCAACAAAAACATTACATAACAATTTACAATTAGAAAAGAAATTTCTAACACCTTTCCTACCATTTCCATAATATAAGCTCATGTTCCCTACATGATCCTATAGTATGCTTATATTCTCAAACCAAATACTTATCCTACATCATATATGTATCACACATATATATCCAAATAGAATATACTTACAATTTAACTCAATTCATCATTTCCCCTAAATTCCCATTATAGCTAGACCTAGGGTTTATAGTTACCCATGATTTTTCTTTCAATGCACATAGTTATTCTACTCATTCCAGCAACTAATCCATATTCATTTAAGCATTTACTATTAAAATACCCATTTTCCCTAAACTTCTCTAAGAACCCTACATTCAGTAAATTAAGGATTTCTTCCCCTAAACATGGCAACTCATAATAAAAAGAATTTAAATTGCTATAACAATTTACCAACTAGCTTGGAAATAAAGGTGAGAGATTTCTTGCAACTTCCTTCTCCTTTCCTTCTTCCCTTTTCAAATTCCTTCCTTTCTCTCTCTAAAACATCATCGCTTGGTTTCCCCCTCTCCTAAACAAGTTGATGAATAGTTTTCAAATCAAATCAAGTCTATATCAATAATTTAAAGAAGACAAAAGAAGTAGAAGATGATGATGGAGGAAAATTAAAACTTCTCCCTCCCTTGCTGTTGGAACAACAAACCCTTTTTAAAGAAAAATAGGAGGGGATGTTTTCTCAATATTATAAAAAAGTCACTAATAGTACATTTGTCAGGAGGCTCTTTATAAAATTTTAACTTGATCAAATGATCAGATTGAGAGTTATGCTTAATATTGTAAATTTGAACAGTAGGTAATTTTACACTAAAAACCCAAATTTATGTATTATTTTATTTATTAAAATTATCAAGATCTTCAAAATAATTCATTGGGGACTTACATCCCTATTCATCATAAAAATTCTCCCCCTAAATTCCCTCTCTTTTTGGTTAAAAACTATGCGATTGTACGATATTCACGCGTAAAATCATATATTAGTTTGTTCAGAGTTTCATTCAATTTTTTATTGTTTTCTAACTATTTTAATCACAATTCATAAAACTTTTTCTTTTAAATAACTATCTTACCTGATTAGGAAACTTACACAATTTATAATTCGGATATTGTTTCGCATACCAATTTATTTCTCTACTCCATCCATGATCTAAATAAATTTATTGAGATTTTTCATCCCAATATTAATAATTTATTTCTCATAATTTCTCATTTTTCAATCTAAGAATCAAGCCTTGATATCCGATCATTTTGTTGGAACAACATTCAATAAGAAAGAAGGTGAGTGGCAAGACCTCTCCTTAAAGTGTGACGAAAATTACTTCGGCACAAACTCTATTTTGTCATGCTACACCATCAAAGAATATTTTCCAAGGTTTTGATATTTCAATGAACAAGAAATCCATATCAAGTAGGTCTTTATAAAACTTTCATTCATCAGGAGTAGGATAATCGAGAAGAGAATCGATTAATGTTTTCCTCCTAATAGCCTTTTAATTGTAATAGATAGAAAATTTCAATTCTTAAAGCAATAATGACCATTTTGTCAATCTCTCTAATTGTATTTTCCTTAAGATAATGTATTTGAAAACGTCGACTCAAGAAATTAGTCATACCGAATGTGCTTGCTATAATTCCTTAATTTTTTTATCGTAAACTTTAACGCTAGACATGTCTTCTCTATTAGAGAATAATTTAGTTCAATTCTATTTAAAGTCTTACTAAAGTAGTAGAGAGCACTCTCCTAACCTTCATCATTTTTTTTATGCTAACAACACTCCCAAAGAACACATTTGAGTCGCAATATATTAGATTTGAGTCGCAATATATTAGATAAATAAACGTTCTGATGTTGGTGCTTATAGGAGAGGTGAATTAACAAGTACTTTTTGATCTTGTTGAAGGCATTAGTGCAGGCTTCATCCCAACAAAGCAACGTATCCTTCTTTATCAAGTGAGTGAATGGTTGACATTAACCAGCTAAGTTATAAAAGAATCTTCGTATACAAGCCAACTTTCCTTGGAGACTGTTTAGCTCGTGGATGTTACTTGGCTCTAACATCTCTAGGATGCCATCGATATTAAACTGATTAGTCTTAATTCCTAGATATCAAGCTATGAATCCTAGGAATTTGTCTGAGGTGACACCAAATACACACTTTAGTGGGTTCATCTTTAATTGGAATCTGCATTATTTGAACACTAGTTAGAGATCTTGTAATGACTTTCTTTTTCCTTTGACTTCACCATAAGGTTGTCAACATAGCATTCAACATATTAGTGAAGCATATCATAAAAAAATCTTTTACATTTCCCTTTGCATTTATGAAGGTTAGGCTAGGGTTTTCAATGGTGCTTAAGTTAACCTTTTATGTCCATCAACAATAGATTTATTTTCTTATTAAAAAACCTCAATATCTTCTTCAACAAGAAACTTATTATTATCACCCTCTTTAATAGTAATATGATTTGAAGTGAGAGGCATCATTTCCTTCTTTTTTTCTTTTCTTTAAAGGGGTTTGATTAGTACTTAAAAAGTGCATTTTTATCAAGGTTTTATATCATCATTTTGCACTTGAAGTATCAATAACTCCTTAACTAAAGCATGTTTTATAATAACATATCTAATAATATAAGATACCTTTAATTTATGGTAAATGTTCATCTTAAATGCAGGCCTATCACATAAATGAAAGAATTGATTGATGAGTTGAAGTACTGAAATTGAAAGGACAAAGAGATGGCCAAACTTAGAAAAGAGATGCTGGTGCAGTCCAAACTGGAACACTGTTCGGTAATTGGGTCATATCTGGAGCTGTAGATCGTGGATTTAGGTCTATTTTATATGGATGGAAAGATAAGACATAGGCCTACAACTTTCATGTGGAGCCCAAGATTTAAAAAGGCCGTTTTCAAGTCCAAATTGCAGCAACAACAAAGAAGTCCGAATCTGTCCTGCAACCCAGACACTGTTCAGTGTTCAGCCCATATCTCGAGTTCTAGAAGTCCAAATGATCTCAAATTTTTACCCTGGAAAGATGAGACAATTCTCTAGAACTTTCATGATTTAAGTTTGTTCAAATTATGACGTCATCAATGACGTTTTTGGCAGACAAGAAGATAAGGATTGTCACCAAGTCAAGATGTGGCCACTCACTCATCAATTAGTCAACAAATCAATAGTTCCGAATTTTGGCCTATAAAAGGAGGCATTTGCCATGTATTGAGGCATCTTGGTGTTTAGATCAAGATCATGCTTTTGCTCTCTCTTTATTTTGTAATGCTTAAGTTTTGCTTATATTAATTTCTTGCTTATGCTTTTCATTTCCTTTCCTTGTTTATTTATGTTTCTTTCTTTCATTATGTGTTGCTAAGTTAATTATGTCAAGGTGAAAAGGGTACACTAATGGTGTAAGAATAAGTATAATATAAACTTAACATGGACCTTAATGTTGGATATTAACATGCTTTATATTTGTTATCTTGTTCACTTTTAATACTTTGCTTGTTAAATGGTTAATCTAGATTTATGTTGTATAACACTTGGTACAACAAATACTTGGCACTTTCATAGCCCATACCCTATGGTATAACCGACACTGAAGCTATGAAAGGAACTTGATTTGTTGTTACATAAGTTATAATCATGAATGTCTGACAACATTTACAAGTATTAGCATTATTCGAATAAGATAACTAATGTAATCATGTTAACAATTTATAATCCGATTGGAACCTCCTTTGTGTGTGGTTTCCAATTGAATAATAAGAGTTTATACTATACTTGTTTGAAATACCATTAGTGGATCCTCTAACCTTGACATTTGTTGTTATCATTGTTTAATCCTTACGTTAATCTTCCATCTCAAAGTTCTCATCAACTTCTTCTTCTTCTTCTTTATTATTATTATTATTATTATTACTATTATTGTTGTTGTTATTGTGTTGCTGTTAACTATAATTTATACAATTAACCTCTCGGGTTCGACCCGTCTTGCGTTATTTATTACTCCCTCGCCTTGGGAGAAGACTTCAATCTTTTGGTCGTGTCAGGGTTTGTGATCACTATCATGCGCTTCGTTATTATTAATGTCATCTCAACACTTAGTACCCATTCACATCTAACTTCATACCTTCATAAGTGAAGGTATTTTACTATGAAGATCCTTTAAGCCCTTAACCAAAATTGGTTGATGCTTGTGTATATTCTTATCGTCTTTTGACTTGGATGGTTTAAGTATTCCATGGATTGAAGTTTGTTTTAGTATCCTTGTACTCTTTTTGGTTCTAATCCTATCAAATAATGAAGCACTAATCATAGTCATGCAAAGATAATACTAAACTAAGGATCGAAGATGTCCAAGCCAACTTTGTTATTTGTCCTTCAATTTTTCCACACTTATGTATCATAATCTCTCATTCTTAATATTAAAATAAAATGGCGTAGAAGATTCATATCCTAGCCTTTGAAGTTTTACTAGAAATTTTCTTCTCCCTTTAAGCTCTTTTAGTCTTTTTATAAACTTATTTTCCCATTTATTGGGGAGTCATTTGAGATTTGCAACCACTAAATCAGCTTAATGATCGAACCCTTTCAATATAGGTTTTTAGACTTTGGTCAATGCAAAATTTATAACTAGCAAGGTTAAGTTTTTGAGCCCTTTAGCGATCTCCTCTTCATCCTTAGTGAAACAATATTGACCCTCTTTTCTTGTTAACACCTAGATATAGTGTAGTACTATAGCCTTATATGATCCCTTATTATCAATAGAGTTTTCTGCTATCTTTCCCCTTCATTTATTTTTTATTGGACAAATCATTTCTTCAGTTATAGATGATTTAGACCTTTTTAAGATCCTAGAGTTCATTTTTTCCTCTCCTTTTCATGACACCATTTTCATGTATCCACGGTCATCCAAGTAGCATGTTATAGGTAGTTTTATTCTTTACAATGTGAAAAAAAACATTGGACTTCATATCTTCCATGTCTTATCTTTCTCATGGTGTTTTGCCTCCTTAATTAAAGCTTTAAGATGAATTGGGAAGAGTTCATACATAGGAATCCCAAGCTTTTTTAAGTTTTTAATAGGTAATAAGTTGACAATTGAACCATCATTCACCAAAATACAATTCACTATCTTTTTTATGACATAACCTTTGATAAAAAGATAGAGATTATGAAGTTTTGATCCAAGCTATAGGTCTTTAAGCTTTTCTCTATGGCTATTTTTTAAGAATATCTTCATGTCGTATACACCTTGAGGCAAGTGTGAAGTCATTATGGCTTTTCTCTATGGCTTTTTCGATATGAGTTTTCTCTCCACCAACTTGATAGCAAACAATAAACATATTTCCCATCCTTTTAGCTCTTTTGGCATGTACTCATTTAGTGTAATGAGTTTCCTTAAGCTTTGAGTTGACAAAACCTCTTCTCTAACTAGTATGGATTTTTTTGATAACCTTCAATGAATCATTTTGTCAATTGCTTTTTTCACCATTAAGATTCTTATTATAATTATCTTTGTTATTTGTGCATCCTTCTTCCTCCCTTACTTTATAAGTGACCAAAGTCCATCCTTTGTTATCATGATTCTCATATGAATTAGGCTTCAAGTCATTACCTTGAGGTACATGTGTGATATGCAAAGCTTGACTTGAAGACATGGTGATGATCATAGGCAAAATGATGTTAAGTTAAATAGGTTCAAAGGAGCTAAAACTTATCACGAATAGCGATTGTTGTGAACCTAAACTCACCATAATCGTGATAATGGAAGCTGTTATTTTGTCATAAAAATGTTGTCTCCATTCTTATATAGCATCATGATATTATCTTTTAACACAAAAGACTTATTTATATAATGGTTAATTAGGCGGCGGTATTTGCAATAAATTAGGTTCTCTATTTGGTTTGCTTTTTCGGGATGTTTAAGCTCTAGTAGCTTAATAATATTTTCTTTAAGCAAAACATCTAGCATCCTAGAAATGTCCGAGTTAAGGAATGAATACTCTTTTTCTTGTTGCTTTTTTCAAGGATGGTTTCTTCCTTTTACCCTTTTAAAAAGCAAATGGTATTGCATGATCATTCATTTTTTAAAATATTTAGGTTTTAATGACTTCTACATGTAGCGTAGCCCTCAATGCATCCCTTGAATGCACATATCTAGAGTAAGAGTTTTGGTGAATTAATCATTATAATTGAAGTTAAGGTTTCTCCATTGATAAATTAATCGATGACATGCTCCTCTTCTCATTGATATGTATTAGAGAGCTTAATCATGCTGAGCACACGATGAGTGCTGTTGAAATGAATCAGCGGTTTTATGGATAATCAGGCCTGATCTTGTCAGGGCCGAATTAGCGGTTTTGCCTCCAGAGTTTCTTGAAGAGACTAGAGAAAGAGGCCTGATGGCGAGCTGGTGTGCGCAGGAAAAAGTCCTGAAGCATTCATCGATATGAGGGTTTTTAAGTCACATGGGGTGGAATTCCACCATTGAAAGCTTGTCCAACGGCGTGCCAATGCTATGCTGGCCTTTTTTCTCCGAACAACAAACTAACTGTAAGTTTGCTTGCGTTGATTGGGGTGTTGGCATGGAAATTGAAAGTGATGCAAATAGAGATGAAGTAGAGAAGCTTGTGATAGAGTTAATTGATGGGGAGAAAGGTAAGGAAATGAAAAGGAAGGCAATGGAATGGAAGTCAAAGGCTGAAGCGACAACTGGTATTAATGGTTCATCATCCATGAATTTCGACAAACTTGTCAACGACGTGCTCCGCTTCCAAAAACCTTGAATTAGCTTCTTTGATGAAATTGTTGTTACATCTGGTTGTCTACCTTTAGCTATTTCATTGATGATCATCATTCTGTTACATAATCCATTTTTCCATTCAGCCAATTGAATAGTTTGCTAATCTCCACGACAAGGAGCCCTTAACTGAAATTAAACACATGCTCATTCTCCTCGTCCATTCACATCAGCATGGTGGTTCGATAATGTGAGAAAGAAAAATAGAAAACTTATCCGTATGCATGGAAAAAATTAACACTTTCAGAATTCATTGTTGAAATAGACTTGTTGAGCTTAGTAATCATCAGAAATCACGAAAACCTGTAAACTAGAAGATTCTCTGATGCTAAAGTTAGTGAGGTTGTAAGAATAATAACACTTTAAGGGTTGTGTTTACAAGAAAAGTGACGTAGAAGGTGATAAAAGAATGCCAAAAAATATGACGTTAAAACCTACCTTACCTCGTGATTTATGAATATTTAAAAAGTGATGAATCACTCTAACCTGCATATAGATAAGGGTAAAGTGTGAAAAATACTTTAATACTTGGTAGTGTATTGTTGAATCGAAAGGACATTGACATACGAATCCTCCATTAGACAATGTATATGCTAAATACCCAATTATAACATGAGGATATGATAGCATTTAATGCTAAATACTAACAACACAAAAGTTGAGTGCAAATGTTGTTGGTCGGACTTTGCTTACCAAGCCTTGCCTAGTGCCTTCGGGTTTCTGTTTGGGTTTGTTCTCCAGGGTGCATTTCATTGTTAGACTTGGTGAAGAAACCGAACCCATCTTGGAGAATAAGTGATTGTAGGCCAGTTGGATCAATTAGGATCATCGGAAATTAAGCAGCCTATCCCATGTTTAGGAGAGCATTGGATCATATGGTCTATCTAGGCTTAAAAAATGTAAAATGTGCACTCGGGCTCTAGACCTCCTAGTACAATCCATGATCATTTAGGCTTTGGGTTTAGGCCTTACCTCATACACTATGACTTGGTCCTGGTGTTTTATGTGTGAATTCTAGACTTATTAATTACCCCTTAAGTCTTTGTGATGGAGAATTTATTCATGTATTCATGTTTGAGTTTACATTTATTTAGTTGGGATTGTATTCCTAAAAAACAATTCCTTTCTTTTTAGGTTGTCTTGTCATTTTATTGGTTGAGTAAATGTATGATTGTTCGCATGGAAGGCTTAAAGGTTAGTGCATGAAAATACAAGGGGAAGCCCAAGAGATTGGCGCCTCTTAAAACAGGATATGTTGTTTTAATAAGTTCAATAGGCCTCTGCATTTGTTGGCCTATACAAGGCCACGGTCAAGTCATCGATTGTCCTTTTCTCATTAATTGATGGCCTATACAGACGAGGGGTTCTAGTACCAAAATAAAAATATCGAAAGAAAACTAACTAAGAGACAACTCAATAAAAAATATCATAATCAATCACAAAAAAAACCCTGAGTTTAAGTCTTTTACAACTAATCATATATACATATATATATATATATATATATATCAATTCATATTTTAAATATTTATCATTAAAACTATTTTCTTATCTCTTCTTAATTGTAGTCAATTAGAAAATATGTAATCAAATTAACCCTAACTACTAAAGAACTTAGAACAAGCGCTAAAATTAAATTTAGTACTAATATTAAAAATTAAAGAGATTGATGAAGCTAACCAATACAAGCACGAGCAGTTACATTTAATTTAGTCGAAAAGTCTTCAAATTTACTAATTTCTAACACAACAAATAATTAAATCTCAAGTGCTTCATAGATTAGAGAGATCAAACAATTGCATATTTAATATCTAACCCATCAGTAGATTGCAACGAATAATAAACTAGAGGTCTCATACTAATTAAACAAGAAAATAATGAAAAATAGGCACAAAAGAACATCCAATACTCAAAGCAAAATTAGTTACACAGTACCATTATGAATATCATAAAGAAGAGAAATAAATTGAGAAATAAATTGGGGAAGAGGAAGAAAAAAGAGAGAAGGGAGACAAAATCTTCTAAAATACTCTCTAATAATAACCACCGAATCTGAATATTCAATGAAATTATTAAATAATAAAATAGAGTTATAATATAACAAGAAAAGTGATGTCATCATCTATAATTCATTAATCAAGTTTGGAAGCATCCAAAAATAAATCACATCATATTAGATTTGCATGCTTAAGAACATTCCAGCATGTTGGCAGGATAGGTGCAACGTCTTTATGCCCAAACACAAAACATGAAAGTTGTAGATATATTCCTTAGGGTTCCAAAGCATTTTGGATCACCTCAATCGGAGCTTGGATGAGAGAGTTATACCCCAATTACAAAGTTATGTCAAAACTGTTCAGAATCACCCAATTAAATTGTTTCGCCATTAACGCCTCCATTTACATTCTAAATCAAAATATAAAAATAATGAGTTGATTAGGAATCAAATAAGTATAAAATACTAAACATTAATAGAGAAAAATATGACATTTAACTTTTGCTCGTCCTTGAGCAAAACTGAAATTCACTTTCCATGAAAAAAAAATAAAGGTTGCAATGTCATCAACAAAAAACAATCAATCTCTTCAAAAATAATAAAATATCATGAATAAAAATTCTTAGACAACTTATAATTATTAACAAGCATTTTCATTTAAAGATAGAATAAGCTAAATACGTAGACCCTCATAGAAATAAACACTCGACTTTCATGTGTTTGAAAGGTATGTGTTTCACTCAAATTCATTCCAGCAAAATTGCTCTACCACAGGCTTGTATATCTTCTTATTCTCCACCACTAGGATCACATGCAAAACTTGAATCATAAAGACTTTTCAAGGTTTGTAATAGGGCTTAGGATCATGGTGGAAAACATTTGGAAATGTAGCTCAAAAGCCATCTAAACTAGTGGAACAAAAATACATCAACTCAAGCTCGAAAATATAAGACATGTAAAATCAATCACTCCATTTAATAGATTCTTCAATTTGACTTTAAAGCATTTAAACCATGTAAAACTCATTTATTTGAAGCATTTAGTAGATTTAATAGTTTTACCGACGAAATTTTTTTCGGTATTTACACTAACATTCTGTCGGCAACATTTTTACCTACAGATTTACGAACGACAATCGTTCGTCGGTAATGTCATTTCTATCGGTAAAAAAAACTCGATGTTTTTACAGACGGAACATGCGAGCCAAAAAAAATTACCCACTTTAATACACCAATAGAATTATTTTGTCGGTGATTGGCGGTGGCATTTATTGTAATTTTATTCCAACCCTCTGTAAAATACCGATGAAATAATTTCATTAATGATGTAACAGTGTTGTAGTGGCATATGAAGTAAATTTTTCCCCTTGCCTCTAGAATATACCAACGGATTATGTTCGACGGTATATCCGTCTGTAATAATTAAAAAATAATTTTTTAAAAAAAAATATTGAACAAAAAAAATAATTAAAAAAAATTGTATGTTGTTCATGTAAAAATTAAATCCAAATATTCATTGCAAATTTATATGTTCAAATAAAAATTAAACTAGAATAATGGCAATGTTGAAGGAGGAGAAGGAGAAGACTGGTTGTTCCCGGGACCATACGGCCAAAAAAAAGGACACATGTACCACCCATACGTGATCTCATATCTATGACCATTCGGAAGAGTTGTTCATAATCCGCAGCCGAGAGTTGCTCATATTATTCAGTGAGATAAATCATATGTTGTTGCAAGGCCACGAACTCTTAAGACTTGGTACTCGATACCGATTACGAGCTCCCAATGGTTGAGACACTACAGGTGATCCACTAGTTCTCGATTGTAGTGTTGGAGAGTCTATACACCCGATTTCTATCGGGTCTACCAGAAGATCATGTCTCCGTCAACAAATCCAAATCAAAATCCAGGTGGGTCGAAGGATCGTCCCCTTATCTCTCTCTCAACCGGCTATTTTATGTCTCTTGGAAATAAAAACTAAAAGCATGAAATTGAATTCAAGAAAATAATAACTTAGGAAAGAAAATGGTTGAACGAACATACAATAAAATGTTGAGTGTGGTTGTCGATGAATTGTTGCATCCTTTTTTGGCAATCTTCACTCTACATGTGGGTCTCTACAAAAACCTCCATTGGGCTTGGCTCACATCCAAGAGTTGTATGTAAACACCATTGGGAATGAAGAAGAAGACCCTAAGAAAATTGACTTAAGACCTAAGCTAGTTGTGAAGGAAACTGAAATTAACTAAGAGGACAAGGAAACAGAAACAAAATGAGGCCAATTTCCAGAACATCTAACAAAGAAAAATGAATAGAATGGAAAGAATAAATAATGGGAGAGGGTCGGCCTTAGCTATGGGGTTGGACACCATGCATGTGTGTGTTCTTCTGGAATTTTAATGAAAGATTTTGTGGTGGAATTGATTATTACATGTGTGTATTCTGCTGGAATTTGATGAAAGATTTTGTGCTGGAATTGATTATTGCATGTGTGTATTCTGCTGGAATTTGGTGACAGTTTATGTGCTGGGATTGATTATTGCATTCGTTTGTGTGTGTTCATGCTAAAATCATTTGAGGTTGTTGGAACCTAATGACAAATTGTGTATTCTGTATTGAATTTGTGATTCGCTGCCGAATTGTATGTTCTGTAGCGAATTTATGATTCGCTCCTGAAATTGTATTGCCTGTAGTGAAATTGTGATTCGCTGCTGAAACTGAGTTGTCTGCAGCGAATTAGCACTCATTGTTGAATTATGTGTTCTGTAGTAAATTTGTGATTCGCTGTCGAAACTAAGTTGTATGTAGTGAATTTGTGGTTCGCTCCCGAAGTTGAGTTGTCTGTAATGAATTTATGATTCGCTGTCAAAACTGAGTTCTCTTCAGTAAATTAGTATTCGCTGCCGAATTGTGTGTTCTACGACGATGTTACGATTCACTGTTGAAGTTGTGTTGTCTGCAGTGAATTAGCATTCGCTGTCGAATTGTGTGTTTTGTAGTGAATTTGGGATTTGCTACCTATAATTCGTTACCAAAGTTGTGTTGTCAGCAACGAATTTATGATCCACTGTCGAAGCTGGCAATGAATTTGAGATTTGCTGCAGAAACTGAGTTCTCTGCAGCGAATTAGTATTTGTTGTCGAATGGTGTGTTCTATGGTGAATTTGTGATTCGCTGCTGAAGTTGAGTTGTCTGCAGTGAATTTGTGATTTGCTGTCGAAACTGAGTTCTCTGAAGCGAATTAGTATTCACTGTCGAATTATATGTTCTATAGAGAATTTGTGATTTGCTGCTGAAGGTCTGTTATCTGCACCAAAATGGTGATTCGTTGTCGAAACTGAGTTTTTTGCAACAAATTTGTGATTAGTTGTCGAAGGTGAGTTGTCTGCAGTGAATTTGTGATTCGCTCAGAATGTGAGTTGTGTGCAGCGAATTTATGATTCTCTACAGAAACTGAGTTCTCTACAGCGAATTAGCATTCGCTGCCGAATTGTTTGTTCTGTAGTGAATTTGTGATTCATTAACGAAGTTGTCTTGTCTGCAGCAAAATTTTGATTCGCTATCGAAACTGAGTTGTTTGTAATGAATTAGCATTCGCTGCCGAATTGTGTGTACTGCAACAAGTTTTGATTCCCTGCCGAAGTTGTATAGTCTGCAGCGAATTTATAATTTGCTGCTGAAATTGAGCTATCTGTTAAATTGTGTGTTTTGAAATTGTATTGTTTGCAAATTCGCTGAAATTGAGTTGTTTATAAAGAATTAATATTCGCTGCCAAATTGTGTGTTCTACAGTGACTTTGAGATTCGTTGCTGAAGTTGAATTGTCTACAACGACTTGGTAATTCGCTGATGAAATTAAGTTGTTTGCAGCGAATTAACATTCGTTGTCGAATGGTGTGTTCTACATTGAAATTGTGATTCACTATCGAAATTATGTTGCTGGCAACGAATTTATGACTCGTTGTCAGAATTGAGTTTTCTGCAGAGAATTAGCATTCGCTGCCGAAAACGTGTTGGCTGCAGCAAAGTAGCATTTGCTGCTGAAATTGTGGCGACAGCAGTGAAACAGTTTTTGCTGTCGAATTGTGCAATCAGCAGCGAACCAGTTTTCACTGTTGAATTGTCCAACCTGAGTTAGTCTTTGCTACCGATTTCTACAATAGGCCTCCCGGGCATAAATGACTTAAATGCTTGTAACAATTTTATTGTATGATGGTGTAAAATTTGGAACACTTGAATGTGAACATATGAACTTTTGAAGTAAGTATGGTGATGAATGTGATTCAAAGATATAAATGTACTGATTTGTGACCATTGATGTCTTAGGTGGTGCGGTCGGGATACGACCATTGTCAGGATAAGGACAACCCGCAGGTGGAGCAGGTAGGTGACTTTCACCTTTCTTTTTCATAACGTTGAATTGTGAAATACTTTATCATGAATGTTATTGTATTATGTTAATACAGATATCAGATTGTCAAATGCTTAAATGTTGACAAAAGTCGACTTGGGCTAATCTTTTAGATCTATGAACCGAGTCATGAGACTAGTGTGACCCCATCAAAGGCAAACCCAAAAAACAAAGAAGCCAGGTTCTTAACCAAACAAATATCGAGGCATGAAATTGAGAAAAGAATCAATAAAAAACAACGATGCAAAAAAATAGCAATTGAAATAATTAGGACTAAATTCGACATAAAATCAAATGAAATTAAATATTCATAGATGGAATTATAAAAAACCAACCCATTAAGAAAATAATTAGAAAACAGCATGACCAAATTTGACGCAAAAGGTAAATGAAAATAAATGTCTGGGGGTAGAATTGTAAAAAAAATCAATCAAGAAAATGATTCAAAACAAAACAAATAGCAATTCAAATAAGGGGTACCAAATTTGAAAAACAAAATTAAAAAATCAAATGAGCAGGGATGAAATCAAATATAAAATCCACTTAGAAATAATCAATGTAAATACAAAAAATTGTATATAAAAGAAGGACTAAATCCAAAGAAAATAAATAAATTGATAAGCTGATATAACTTTTCGCGTGGCCAACACGTGATTTTAGGAAGAAAAAGAAGGAAAAGAAAGAAAGAAAAAAGCCAATTCTGGTCAAACCTTGCTGAACCACCAATATGTGCAATCCGGAGAGGAATAGGACAGTGAGACGAATCAAATAACATGGTGGAAGCATCATTACAATCACCAGAGTTAGACGCATGTGCCACCCAAAGTTGATGAAGTGTTGACACGCTAACTTTTTTGTGTTTTTTATTTGTACAAAACCAAAAATGCCCTAAAACCAATCAACAATAACAAAGAAACCATGAGAAAATTACAATCAATCCTCTAAATTCATAGCTAAAAAATTGGAATGGCATGGGTAATGTTATAATTTCATTGTTCTATCAAACATGAAAATACAAAAAATATCCATGTATAGAAAGCATTGAATTATTTTATTCTAAGGTTACATTATTTATTTTACTGTACATTTTAAAATGTAATTACTAAAATAATCCTATTTAATTTTAAAAGAAATTTATTTCATGGAAAAAAATCACCCTATCCCAGAACAAAACCAAAGATAAATAACTCAAAAACAATATATGATCAATCATAATGAATAATAAACTGTTTCTTAAAGCACAACAATACCAGCGTGAGTTTTAGATTTGTTAATGGAATCCAGCTCTGGGGACGTACGACTAGAATTTAATTCGTTTGAAATTGTAGAGGTCCTGTAGTAGCTAGCGACAATACTAGCCAGTGAGTGGCTGAAGGTCCACAACAACCAAAAAGATGTCAGCACTGTCTGGTACGTTTGAATATATATTTCAACGAAATAAAATAAAAGAATATATTTTTTAAAGAATTATTATTTTTATCAAACTACAATGAATGAAATATAATTGACCAACACTATTCTCTCTTCCATCAAACATCAGCATAATGTTCTTGAAGGTTTGATATCGTGGAATGTTACAGGCTACAAATTTATTCATCTTATTGATCTCATAAGAGTAACAATAATTTACCCACCTTATTTTATTTTATTTTATTTTATTATATTAGAGTAACAATAACTTGTCCACCTTATTTCGAGTGTTCTTCTAGTATATCCACCGGAAAATATGGGGGGGAAAGGCACTTAATTATATATGATGTAAATCACCGGCCATGACATCCTCACCAATACCTTGACTGCATAAACTTATATGATAAATATATTCAGTGCCATATAATTGCAAACTAATTAATCATTTTTATAACTAAAGCGTATTGATAAAAATTAAAAAAAAAAAAAAACCTCATGCGTGCTGATTTTGGACCATATAAGAAATAATCACAATTCCTTATATAACTGGTGACCAATAAATTCAGTCTTCTAACTCATAGAAGGTGTGAAATACAAAAACTCAGATAGTGAGAAACATGGGATCTCTTCCAAAGAGCACCAAGGCTCATGCCGTGTGCGTCCCATATCCAGCTCAAGGTCACATAACTCCTATGCTCAAAGTAGCAAAACTACTCCATCACAAAGGCTTTCACATCACCTTTGTCAACTCTGAATACAATCACAGACGTTTGCTCAGGTCCAGAGGCCGTAACTCCCTTGATGTCTTGCCTGATATCCAGTTTGAAACCATTCCAGATGGTCTAGGTGATCAGCTTGATGCTGATGTTACCCAAGACACTTCATTTCTCTGTGACTCTACCTCAAAGGCTTGATTAGACCCAATTCGCCTACTTCTTGCCAAACTCAATTCATCAAATGTTGTCCCGCCTGTAACTTGCATAGTAGCAGACGGTGGCATGTCCTTCGCTCTCGATGTTAAGGAGGAACTTCAAATCCCTGTCGTCACTTTCTGGACTTCAAGTGCATGTGGCACATTGGCCTATGCGCATTACAAACATCTTGTTGAAAGAGGTTACACACCATTCAAAGGTACGTACTTGATACATTTATTACTAATTTCATACTATCATCGATCTTTTCGAAGTAAATTGTTCATGTAACGTGTTTTTATCTTTGATATCAATGATGCAGAAGAAAGCGATTTGACAAATGGATATTTGGAGACAAAAATAGACTGGATTCCTGGAATGAAAGATATTCGTCTGAAGGACCTTCCGACCTTCATTCGCACAACAGATCGAAACGATGTTATGCTAAACTTTGTGATAAGAACAATTGATAGAACTTCAAAAGCTTCAGCTGCTCTTTTGAATACTTTTGATGACTTAGATCATGATGTTCTGGTTGCTCTCTCATCTATGTTTCCTCCGATTTATTCTGTTGGTCCTCTTAATTTGCTTCTTGATCAAACACAGAAAGATTATCTAGCATCAATTGGACCCAGTCTGTGGAAAGAAGAGACTGAATGCCTGCAATGGCTCGACTCCAAGGATCCCAATTCTGTTGTCTACGTGAATTTTGGAAGCATCACTGTCATGAATCCACAGCAACTAGTGGAGTTTTCTTGGGGACTAGCTAACAGCAAGAAGAATTTTTTATGGATAATCAGGCCTGATCTTGTCAGGGGCGACTCAGCGGTTTTGCCTCCAGAGTTTCTTGAAGAGACTAGAGAAAGAGGCCTGATGGCGAGCTGGTGTGCGCAGGAAAAAGTCCTGAAGCATTCATCGATAGGAGGGTTTTTAAGTCACATGGGGTGGAATTCCACCATTGAAAGCATGTCCAACGGCGTGCCAATGCTATGCTGGCCTTTTTTCTCCGAACAACAAACTAACTGTAAGTTTGCTTGCGTTGATTGGGGTGTTGGCATGGAAATTGAAAGTGATGCAAATAGAGATGAAGTAGAGAAGCTTGTGATAGAGTTAATTGATGGTGAGAAAGGTAAGGAAATGAAAAGGAAGGCAATGGAATGGAAGTCAAAGGCTGAAGCGACAACTGGTATTAATGGTTCATCATCCATGAATTTTGACAAACTTGTCAACGACGTGCTCCGCATCCAAAAACCTTGAATTAGCTTCTTTGATGAAATTGTTGTTACATCTGGTTGTCTACCTTTAGCTTTTTTATTGATCATCATTCTGTTACATAATCCACTTTTCCATTCAGACAATGGAATAGTTTGCTAATCTCCACGACAACGAGCCCTTAACTGAAATTAAACACATGCTCATTCTCCTCGTCCATTCGCATTAGCATGGTGGTTCGATAATGTGAGAAACAAATATACACAACTTATCCGTATTCATTTAATGCTAAATACTAACAACACAAAAGTTGAGTGCAAATGTTGTTGGTCGGACTTTGCTTACCAAGTCTTGCCTAGTGCCTTCGGGTCGGACTTTACTTACCAAGCCTTGCCTAGTGCCTTCGGGTTTCTGTTTGGGTTTGTTCTCCAGGGTGCATTTCATTGTTAGACTTGGTGAAGAAACCGAACCCATCTTGGAGAATAAGTGATTGTACGCCAGTTGGATCAATTAGGATCATCGGAAATTAAGCAGCCTATCCCATGTTTAGGAGAGCATTGGGTCATATGGTCTATCTAGGCTTAAAAAATGTAAAATGTGCATTCGGGCTCTAGACCTCCTAGTACAATCCATGATCATTTAGGCTTTGGGTTTAGGCCTTACCTCGTACACTATGACTTGGTCCTGGTGTTTTATGTGTGAATTCTAGACTTATTAATTACCCCTTAAGTCTTTGTGATGGAGAATTTATTCATGTATGAGTTTCCATATAGTTGGGATTGTATTCCTAAAAAACAATTCCTTTCTTTTTAGGTTGTCTTGTCATTTTATTGGTTGAGTAAATGTATGATTGTTCGCATGGAAGGCTTAAAGGTTAGTGCATGAAAATACAAGGGGAAGCCCAAGAGATTGTCCGCATTTGTTGGCCTATACAAGGCCACGGTCAAGTCATCGATTGTCCTTTTCTCGTTAATTGATGGCCTATACAGACGAGGGGTTCTAGTACCAAAAAAAAAAAAAATTGAAAGAAAACTAAGAGACAACTCAATAAAAAATATCATAATCAATCACAAAAAAAACCCTTAGTTTAAATCTTTTACAACTAATCATTGATGCATATATATATATATATATATATATCAATTCATATTTTAAATATTTATCATTAACATTATTTTCTTATCTCTTCTTAATTGTAGTCAATTAGAAAATATGCAATCAAATTAACCCTAACTACTAAAAAACTTAGAACAAGCGCTAAAATTAAATTTAGAACCAATATAAGCACGAGCAGTTACATTTAATTTAGTTGAAAAGTCTTCAAATTTACTAATTTCTAACACAACAAATAATTAAATCTCAAGTGCTTCATAGATTAGAGAGATCAAATAATTGCATATTTAATATCTAGCCCATCAGTAGATTGCAACGAATAATAAACTAGAGATCTCATAGTAATTAAACAAGAAAATCAAGAAAAATAGGCACAAAAAAACATCCAATACTCAAAGCAAAATTAGTTACACAGTACCATCATGAATATCATAAAGAAGAGAAATAAATTGAGAAATAAATTGGGGAAGAGGAAGAAAAAAGAGAGAAGGGAGACAAAATCTTCTAAAATACTCTCTACTAATAACCACCAAATCTGAATATTCAATGAAATTATTAAATAATAAAATAGAGTTATAATATAACAAGAAAAGTGATGTCATCATCTATAATTCATGCATCAAGTTTGGAAGCTTCCAAAAATAAATCACATCATATTAGATTTGCATGCTTAAGAACATTCCAGCATGTTGGCAAGATAGGGGCAGCGTCTTTATGCCCAATTACGAACTCAATGTAGTTAGTATCTCTCCAAACACAAAACATGAAAGTTGTAGATATATTCCTTAGGGTTCCATAGCATTTTGGATCACCTCAATCGGAGCTTGGATGAAAGAGTTACACCCCAATTACAAAGTTATGTCAAAACTGTTCAGAATCACCCAATTAAATTGTTTCGCCATTAACGCCTCCATTTACATTCTAAATCAAAATACAAAAATAATAAGTATATTTAGGCATCAAATAAGTATAAAATACTAAACATTAATAGAGAAAAATATGACATTTAACTTTTGCTCGTACTCGAGCAAAACTGAAATTCACTTTCCATGAAAAACAAAATAAAGGTTGCAATGTCATCAATAAAAAACAATCAATCTCTTCAAAAATAATAACATATCATGAATAAAAATTCTTAGACAACTTATAATTATTAACAAGCATTTTCATTTAAAGATGGAATAAGCTAAATACGTAGACCCTCGTAGAAATAAACACTCGACTTTCATGTGTTTGAAAGGTATGTGTTTCACTCAAATTCATTCCAGCAAAATTGCTCTACCACAGGCTTGTATATCTTCTTATTCTCCACCACTAGGATCACATGCAAAACTTGAATCATAAAGACTTTTCAAGGTTTGTAATGGGGCTTAGGATCATGGTGGAAAACATTTGGAAATGTAGCTCAAAAGCCATCTAAACTAGTGGAACAAAAATACATCAACTCAAGCTCGAAAATATAAGACATGTAAAATCAATCACCCATTTAATAGATTCTTCAATTTGACTTTAAAAGCATTTAAACCATGTAAAACTCATATATTGAAAGCATTTAGTAGATTTAATAGTTTTACAGATGAAATATTTTGTCGGTATTTACACTAACATTCTGTCGGCAACATTTTTACCGACAGATTTACGAACGACAATCATTCGTCGGTAATGTCATTTCTATTGGTAAAAAAAACTCGATGTTTTTACAGACGGAACATGCGAGCCAAAAAAAATTACCCACTTTAATACACCAATAGAATTATTTTGTCAGTGATTAGCGGTGGTATTTATTGTAATTTTATTCCAACCCTCTGTAAAATACCGACGAAATAATTTCATCAATGATGTAACAGTGCTGTAGTGGCATATGAAGTAAATTTTTCCCCTTGCCTCTAGAATATACCAACGGATTATGTCCGACGGTATATCCGTCTATAATAATTAAAAAATAATTTTTTTTAAAAAAATTTGAACAAAAAAAATAATTAAAAAAAATTGTATGTTGTTCATGTAAAAATTAAATCCAAATATTCATTGCAAATTTATATGTTCAAATAAAAATTAAACTAGAATAATGGCAATGTTGGAGGAGGAGAAGGAGAAGACTGGTTGTTCTCGGGACCATACGGCCAAAAAAAAGGGACACATGTACCACCCATCTGTGATTTCATGTCTATGACCATTCGGCAGAGTTGTTCATAATTCGCCGAGAGTTGCTCATATTTTTCAGTGAGATGAATCATATGTTGTTGCAAGGCCACGAACTCTTGAGACTTGGTACTCGATACTGATTGCGAGCTCCCAATGGTTGAGACACTACAGGTCATCCACTAGTTCTCAATTGTAGTGTTGGAGAGTCTATACACCCAATTTCTATCGGGTCTACCAGACGATCATGTCTCCATCAACAAATCCAAATCAAAATCCAGGTGGGTCGAAGGATCGTCCCCTTATCTCTCTCTCAACCGGCTATTTTATGTCTCCTGGAAATAAAAACTAAAAGCATGAAATTGAATTCAAGAAAATAATAACTTAGGAAAGAAAATGGTTGAACGAGCATGTCGCACCCTCGCTAGCGGAGCGCGGCGTCACGACGACCATCGATTGATTTCGGGGTCTTTTTGTGTAAAGGAGTCGCCACCTAGTATTTGGTCACTAGAAACCCTAACTGGTCTTTCAGAGATTCTAAGGTAAGGGACTGGTTGCGTAAAGGGAAGGTATTAGCACCCCTAGTACGCCCTACCTACGGTAAGCTGCTTGGTGTTTGGTTTGCTTTATAATTGCTATAGTGTTGGTGTTTTCTAACCCCATCAGTTTTTTAGGTTTTGATTCAAACTAAATTTATTAGGATAGAAACCCAAGGAAGTTCCATGTGCTTTAAAAGCTCATTTTCCCCTTAGTTTTTCAAGGGTTTGCGACTCGTAAATCGCAAGGAGGAGGGGCAAAAATTTAGAAATCTAGGGTGCTTTAAAAACCTATTTTTTTGTCTTAGTGTTTTAACTCTCACAGCTCGTAAATCGTGGAAAAAAAAATTTGAAATGTCCTCGATTATAATCAAGGCTTCTTTCAAGTATGTGTGCAGATTTATTACTCCCAATAATATTTTGGATATTCGTCCTTTAAGGATTTCTTTATCCAAACATTAGCGGTGAATAATAGATGAATTCCCCCCAAAATAAGATTTTTATATTTTTTGGAATATTGGCCTATACCCTTTGGAGTTTTACAAACATGTTGTAAAATCCAGAAATGCAAGAAAAAAACAATTTTTGGTGTTTAAGAAATCCATGCGAAAACACATTTTCGAAACTTCCAATGTTTTTTTGTATATAAAAAAAAAAGCGTTCAAAACATGTTAGGGTATTGGCCGTATGCAACACGCAAGAAAATATTTTTTATTTGATCGAAACATAAGCATCACGGTAATCACAAATAAAGACAACAAGTCATCACATATATTTCAAAAAAAATCATAAGCCTTAAACATTTCAGTTAAAATAAAGCAGGAGAAAAATAAAAAAAGAAAACCGCTCTAAAGCCAAAACTCATCAAATAGAATTTGATCCATCAAATCACTCAGAGCCTAAACATAGCATGACCTATTATTTTCGACAGAAAAAAAAACAAAAGAGTCCATATCACATAAAAAAAACAACCCTTTGAACCCAATTCTATAGCAAAACCCCTGACTCCTTTTTCTGTCTGTGTTAAAAACCCAAACTGCGCCTAAAAGCCAACTATTCCTATGCAACATTCTAACAGAGAGCACTCGGACAAAGAAATGAAGGAATAATGAAGACCCTTAAAGTTTAAAATTCCTCTCAATAAGAGAGCAAAACAAACGCAGCTCTAACATATATAAAAAATCTTAACTCAAAGACACGGGAGGGACAGTGGGCAAGCATGCAAATTCGTTGCTAAGATAGAAAACGAAGGTGCAAAGCCAGAAGACAAAATAGTTTTTAAACATCAAAAACAAGTACCTGCAGGTCTCACTGAAATGTCTTATGGCAAGAAATTAAATCAAAACCAAACGAACGTTCTTGTAGAGTTTAGAGCAAAACCCGACTCACGCTTCTCCTTTTTTCAAAGCAATGCGAGTCTTATTGAAATGCTTTCTATCGCAGACTAAATATAAACCAAATGAACGTTCTTTGTCAAGGCTTAGCAAAGAAAGCTCCTTCTCCGTCTTGTCTTTTTTCCCTCCTCTTTCGCACAAGAACTCAAGAATGCAAGAAAGAAACTCTCTCTGTTTTTCTGCTTTTTTTCTACTGCCTCTCTCCTGCATTTTTCTTGTCTTTCTTTTCCTATCCTCTCTCCCGTTCTCTCTTTTTCTCTTATTTTTCTGCTCCCTTTTTTTGCTATTTTCCTGCTCCCTTTTTGCCCCCCTTGCTAGGTCATTAGAGGGGTTTATATATAGTCTAGAATATCTCTATTTAGGAAAGATTTAATGCATTAATTCTAGGACGTAAATCCCTACTGATTTGCGTAAAAAAACGCAAAAGGAAGTCGCAATATTTCTGATTTTGTCTTTGGTGCTTTACGTCTGATTTCTTTCCAATTTTAGAAGAGGGTGTGGCTATTTTCTTTCCTTCCATAGGGCCAGCTGCTCCCTTTCAAATGAGGCAAGAAAAAACATGGTTGCAGCTCCAAAATTCAGGCATGATGATAAGGGAAAAACAAGGGGAATTTACAAATGAAAAAAGGAAAGAAATCGGATGGAGGGTGCAATTGGCAAAGTCTCATTTTCCTTATTCGGTGTGGAAAAAATCCTGTCATTTATGATGATCCAGCCCCCTCTCCAGCTTTCAATATCCTTCTTCAATTCAATCCATCATTTTAACAATTTTTGATTCAGTCCTTGGTCCAAAAAAAATCCTTCGAATCAGCCCCGCGAACTTGGGCTATATCCTTCCCTGCGCGGAATTTTCTACCCTCACGTTAGATATTCAAATGGGAATATCTTGAGCTTCTGATATCGAAATCAAGTGATTCAAAAGCCCAAATTCATCTACACGTCTAGGACTAAAACTTTAATGAAGAAGTCGAAGTGAGATAAAATCTTTTTCGAAACGGGAACCGGCAAGAATCTAGTTGGTCAAAAGAAATCTCCGGGTCTAACTCAAAAACTGATGAATACCGAGAATCCTGATATGACTGAGAGTATGAACTAAGAACGAAAATCACAAAAACTAGGCCAAAAATAGAGTTTCTTTAGTGCAGACTCGGGTCAATATCCTTCTCGCGGCAGAATTCTCTGCCTTCACGTTAGATATTCAAACGGGAACATTTTAGGCCTCTGATATCGAAATCAAGTGATTCAAAAGCCCAAATTCATCTACGTGTCTAGGACTATAACTTTTATGAAGGAGTTGAAGTGAGATAAAATCTTTTTACAGAACAGAAACTAGCAGTAATCTAGTTGGTCAAAAGGGATCTCTAGGTCTAACTCAAAAACTGACGAATGCCGAGAATCCTGATATGACTGAGAATATGAACTAAGAACAAACATCACAAAACTAGGCCAAAAATAGAGTTTCTTTAGTGCAGACTCGGGTCAATATCCTTCTCGCGGCAGAATTCTCTGCCTTCATGTTAGATATTCAAATGGGAACATCTTGAGCCTCTAATATTGAAATCAAGTGATTCAAAAGCTCAAATTCATCTACGCGTCTAGGACTACAACTTTGATGAAGGAGTCGAAGTGAGATAAAATCTTTTTACAGCAGCAGAACTATTTTTTTAGTGCAAATTCTGAGGGATTTATTCAACCTTAAAGACCAGATAAAAAAGAACGAATTTAGCATTATGAAGACTCCTGATCAAACTAAGAAAACCTGATGATTTTGGTAGTAAAGGGGAAAGATAAAAAGAGCAGAAAACAACTCAAACAAGGTTTCAAAATATTTCTTTATGTGCCTTTGTCAATCTTTTGGTGAATATGAGCTAAACTCCTACACTCTGTTCAAAAGAGGTATACACTATCTTCAGCACGTGGGGTCCAAATTTGAGTAACAACAGAGCATACAATAAAATGTTGAGTGCAGTTGTCGATGAATTGTTGCATCCTCTTTTGGCGATCTTCACTCTGCATGTGGGTCTCTACAAAAACCTCCATTGGGCTTGGCTCACATCCAAGAGTTGTATGTAAACACCATTGGGAATAAAGAAGAAGACCCTAAGAAAATTGACCTAAGACCTAAGCTAGTTGTGAAGGAAACTGAAATTAACTAAGAGGACAAGGAAACAGAAACAAAATAAGGCCAATTTCCAGAACATCTAACAAAGAAAAATGAATAGAATGGAAAGAATAAATAATGGGAGAGGGTCGGCCTTATCTATGAGGTTGGACACCATGCATGTGTGTGTTCTGTTGGAATTTTAATGAAAGATTTTGTGGTGGAATTGATTATTACATTTGTGTATTCTGCTGGAATTTGATGAAAGATTTTGTGGTGGAATTGATTATTGCATGTGTGTATTCTGCTGGAATTTAGTGACAGTTTATGTGTTGGGATTGATTATTGCATTCGTTTGTGTGTGTTCATGCTGAAATCATTTGAGGTTGTTGGAACCTAATGACAAATTGTGTGTTCTGTAATGAATTTGTGATTCGCTGCCGAATTGTGTGTTCTGTAACGAATTTATCATTCGCTCCCGAAATTGTATTGCCTGTAGCGAAATTGTGATTCACTGCTGAAACTGAGTTGTCTGCAGCGAATTAGCATTTATTACTGAATTGTGTGTTCTGTAGTGAATTTGTGATTCGTTGTCGAAACTAAGTTGTATGTAGCAAATTTGTGATTCGCTCCTGAAGTTGAGTTGTCTGTAGTGAATTTATGATTCGCTGTCAAAACTGAGTTCTCTTCAGTAAATTAGTATTCGCTGCCAAATTGTGTGTTCTACGACGATGTTGCGATTTGCTGTTAAAGTTGTGTTGTCTGTAGTGAATTAGCATTCGCTGTCGAATTGTGTGTTCTGTAGTGAATTTGTGATTTGCTACCTATAATTCGCTACAAAAGTTGTGTTGTCAGCAACGAATTTATGATCCGCTGTCGAAGCTAGCAACGAATTTGAGATTTGCTGCAGAAACTGAGTTCTCTACAGCGAATTAGTATTTGTTGCCGAATGGTGTGTTCTATGGTGAATTTGTGATTCACTGCCGAAGTTGAGTTGTCTGCAGTGAATTTGTGATTTGTTGTCGAAACTGAGTTCTCTGAAGCGAATTAGTATTCACTGTCGAATTATGTGTTCTATAGCGAATTTGTGATTCGCTGCTAAAGGTCTATTGTCTGCACCGAAATGGTGATTCACTGTCGAAACTGAGTTATTTGCAACAAATTTGTGATTCGTTGTTGAAGGTGAGTTGTGTGCAGCGAATTTGTGATTCGCTGCAGAAAGTGAGTTGTGTGCAGCGAATTAGCATTCGCTGCCAAATTGTTTGTTCTGTAGTGAATTTGCGATTCACTAACGAAGTTGTCTTGTCTGCAGTAAAATTTTGATTCGCTGTCGAAACTGAGTTGTCTGAAATGAATTAGCATTCGCTGCCGAATTGTGTGTACTGCAACAAGTTTTGATTCCCTGCCGAAGTTGTATAGTCTGTAGCGAATTTATAATTTGCTGCTGAAATTGAGTTGTCTGTCGAATTGTGTGTTTCGAAATTTCTACAATAGGCCTCCCGAGCTGAAATGGCTCTAATGCTTGTAACAATTTCATTGTATAATGGTGTAAATTTTGGAACACTTGAATGTGAACATATGAACCCTTGAAAGAAGTATGGCGATGAATGTGATCCAAAGATACAAATGTACTGATTTGTGACCATTGATGTCTTAGGTGGTGCGGTCGGGATACGACCATCGTCAGGACAAGGACAACCCGCAGGTGGAGCAGGTAGGTGACTTTCACCTTTCTTTTTCATAACGTTGAATTATGAAATACTTTATCATGAATATTATTGTATTGTGTTAATACAGATATCAGATTGCCAAATGCTTAAATGTTGACAAAAGTCGACTTGGGCTAATCTTTTAGATCTATGAACCAAGTCATGAGACTAGTATGACCCCATCAAAGGCAAACCCAAAAAACAAAGAAGCCAGGTTCTTAACCAAACAAATATCGAGGCATGAAATTGAGAAAAGAATCAATAAAAAACAACGATGCAAAAAAATAGCAATTGAAATAATCAGGACTGAATTCGACATAAAAATCAAATGAAATTAAATATTCATAGATGGAATTATAAAAAAACCAACCCATTAAGAAAATAATTAGAAAACAGCATGACCAAATTTGATGCAAAAGGTAAATGAAAATAAATGTCTGGGGGTAGAATTATAAAAAAAATCAATCAAGAAAATGATTCAAAACAAAAGAAATAGCAATTCAAATAAGGGGTACCAAATTTGAAAAACAAAATTAAAAAAATCAAATGAGCAGGGATGAAATCAAATATAAAATCCAATTAGAAATAATCAATGTAAATACAAAAAATTGTATATAAAAGAAGAAGGACTAAATCCAAAGAAAATAAATAAATTGATAAGCTGATATAACTTTTCGCGTGGCCAACGTGTGATTTTAGGAAGAAAAAGAAGGAAAAGAAAGAAAGAAAAAAGCCAATTCTGGTCAAACCTTGCTGAACCACAAAATATGTGCAATCCAGAGAGGAAAAGGATGCTGAGACGAATCAAATGATGTGGTAGAGGCATCATTACAACCACCAGAGTCAGTCGCACGTGCCACCCAAAGTTGACGGAGCGTGGACAGGCTAACTTTTTTTTTTTTTTGTACAAAACCAAAAATGCCCTAAGATCAATCAACAATAACAAATAAACCATGAGGAAATTACAATCAAGCCCCTAAATTCATAGCTAAAAAATTGGAATGGCATGGGTAATGTTGTAATTTCACTGTTCTATCAAACATGAAAATATAAAAACATCCTTGTATAGAAAGCATTGAATTATTTTATTTTAAGGTTACATTTTAAAACACAATTACTAAAATAATTCTTTTCAATTTTAAAAGAAATTTATTTCGTGGAAAAAAATCACCCTTTCCGGGGAACAAAACCAAAGATAAATTAACTAAAAAACAATATAGGAACAATCATAATGAATAATAAACTGTTTCTTGAAGCACAACAATACCAGCGATTTGTTAATGCAATCCATGTCTGGGTACATACGACTAGAATTTAATTCTTTGGAAATTATAGACGCCATGTAGTAGCTAGCGACAAAACTAGCCAGCTGTTAAAATAACTTCCAGCTTCACAGGTTGTGACTCGACTGACAAAACTAGCCAGCTGTGGTTAGTGAATAGAAACGATAACTGGTTACCAGGAACGTCCTGGCAGGAAGTTCCAAATTTTGACGTTTAGGAGAGCAGTGAGTGGCTGAAGGTCCACAACAACCAAAAAAGAAATCAGCACTGTCTTGTACTTTGAATATATAATTCAACGACATAAACGAGTTCATTATAAATTATTATTATTTTAAAAAATAAAAAAATATATTTTTATCCACCTTATTCTCTTACGAGTAACAATCATTTACAACCTCTTATTTTATTTTATGATATTAGAGTAACAATAATTTATCCACCTTACACTGGAAAATATGGGGGGTGGGGGTGATAGATTCCGACTACATTACTGATAGAAAGAGTTTATCGGCATCCTCTTCGTCGGTAATATCATATTTTATCGTGTTAATGATGTCGGAGTATATCTAATAAATATTTAGATATACTAATAAATATTTTTTAGCTCCTAGTAAAATATCAACGTACAGTATCTGTTTGTAAATTTATTGATGAGTGTGATATTTCCATCTCTTTGTATGAAATGCTAATCCGTTTGCAAATTTGTGGGTGATTATGACCACTCTCTGTATTCGTTGTGAATTTATGGCCCATCTCTGTACAAATGTATCGGAGTATCTTTGTCACAAGTGATAGAAATTCAAACCCGTTTACAGAAAAGGTTTCTAGCCTAGAGATGCCCTCCTGAGTGGAGAGGATATGTAGTTAGCCTCGAATGGCATATACAAGAGGGAAGAGGTCATATCACATCTATATATATATATATATTCAAGTATAAGTACAATTTCCTATTGTCAGGGTTTGCACAAGGTTTGTATTCCATCTTTACAATATACGTTACAGACACTTGAATGAGGGAGCCACCCTAGATGCCTTTGAGAACTACATGAGACAATATGGGAAAGAGTCATCTCTATATCCGGGAGTGAAAGTGGAGCCCGAATTTATGGCCTATCTCTATACAAATGTATCTCGGTGACCAATCATCACTAACGGTTAAGACATAATCTCATAATCAATCTCTATTTCACATGAATTGCAACACCAATGGTGGAGGTTTTTATGTGGCTGATGCTTTTTCAAAAGAAAAACTTCTAGGATTTCTTATGGAGGAAAGGCGTGATTGATGCAACCACATATTTCAGCATGGAATTATTTTTTATATATAGTTTAACATGGGTGTTCAGGCCAGTTTGCGTGCACTTCGATTAATCTCATGGGTCCTAAAATTAACGACCATGTAAACCTCCAGTGGCCATCATATGAGCAACCATAGGACTCGAACCTGAGATCATAAAGGGAGCAAATCTTTTAGTTCCAAGCTCTTATCACTGGACCATGATCTAGATGGTTATTCCGCATGGAATTCTGCATATAAGGAGTTAAAGCTTGATTTTGAATCTGTATTTCTTTGTTATTCTTAATGGTTCCTAGGTCATTAGTCTTGCTTGTCATTAGTTTTCTTTTTGGATCTTATATATATGTAGACTAGTTTTTGTTCTCCTGTTCGCCTCTTTCCTAGCGTTATCTTCAAATCTTTTGCTTATATATATATATATATATATATATATATATATATATATATATATATATTGAGTAAAAGAAAAGGCACGGCAACGAACAAGATATTTGCATTGATATGTTTAAGTGAAGGATCATAGCAAACTGGTAAAAAAAAATAACATAGGTTTTTTTTTCTTTTTTTCAGAATATATATTCTTAAGGAATGCTATAAAACCTAAACTAATAGGTTAATATAATAACTTATCAATCTAGGATCTGACTTGAGTTAGATCACTCCAAAAACCTAATTTTTTTTTAAATGATGTCTTTTATAAGGTTTTTTTTCTAAATAAAATAATTAATCTAACCCGTGACTCAAATCCAAGATCGTGTAAACTCCTACATCAGCTTGAATAAAGCATAAGGTGAGTGGTCACTTGTTTTGTGATTCTTCATTACTAGTAGATAAGAACTAATTTTGTACTCACGCTTCACAACGATTTGAATAAAAAAAAAATTATGAAAAAAATGAATATGCATCCATCTCCAACAGGTGTTTGTGAAAAAAATTTCAATTATAAATCAAAATGCTTATACTCACATTTAATTATTTAAACTGCTATTTGATAAAGAGATAACTAAAATTAAAATATTTGATCACATAACACGAGTAATGTACTCAATTGTGTTTAATAACTTTATTTTTTAGAATAAATTATTTATTTAATCAAATGATTATTTATGTTAATAAAAGGTAAAAAAAAAAGTCATTGATGAAAGCGAACTAAATCAAGTTGTGAAGCTCAACTATAAAACAACCCAAAGGTAAATGACAAAAATTAAAAAAATAATTCATCTAAAAAACCCAATGAAAAAAAAGATTTGGGTCATCTCACATTAACCTACTAACCTTGCAACCATAAGCACATGATTTAGATGACCTTGTAGAAAGAAAAAAAAACACAAACAAAATTTAAAAAAATGTTTAAAAATAAAAATTTAAAAACAAATCCAACAAAAATAAAAGTCAACCTGTGTTAACCTTTAAAACTTGTGTCATTGGTCATAAGACTAAGATTGGCAACGTAGAAGGAAAACCTAAAAAAAAACAACAAAGCATAATTCTTAATAAAAAATGTTGAGGCATGAAAGTGAAAAAAACATCCGAGTCAAACCAAGTTAACTCGTTGGCCCCGCGATTATGGGCATATGATTGTGATAACCAAATAGAAAAGAAAGTGAATAAAAAGTCACAAAGATAAATTTAAAAAAATTAAATGTTGAATGATAAAATAAAAATAATAATATAAAAAGACCTATAAAATACTAAAGCCAACTAATGTTAGCTTTCGAAACTCATGTCTTAATAAAAACAATGTTGATGGATGATATTGGGGGACAAATAATAGAAAAGATCCAAAACAAAATAAATTGTAATAAAAAAAGGGGGTCAAATCTAATATAAAAGTAAATTGAAATGAAATATTAAAGGATAAAATTAAAAATAAAATCTAATTAGTTAAAAGATTAAAAAAATAAGGATTATAATAAGGAATGAGATTGAAGAAAAAAATAGATAAAAAAAAGATAGAAAACAAAACAAATAACAATCATCAAATCAAATGAAGTTGAACAAAATTCAATATGAAGAACAAATGGCATGACACTCACATACTTTGGCAACATTTTTTTTCATGAATACTTCATATTTATCAAAAGATTAAGCTGCTCCTAACTCAACATGAGTATATCAAAAAAAAATTAAAAAATATAAAAACACTTCTAGAAAGAGGTATTATTTAATTTACTTTGTTAAGTAATCGCTTAGAAAATATACTCATGTTGATTTCAGTCATTGTATGTTTTTTAGGTATTATTTAATCTAAATTGTCTACAAGGCTCCTAATACAATCTAAAGTTTTTTTTGCTTTTAATGTTAGTTCAGTCATTGTATTATTTATAATAAAAGTCAAAAGTCAAATGTGCTTTTAATAACAAATGTATGCCTATGAAAAGAATATAACACCCTTTATTTTCTAGGTAAATGAAAATTTTAATTGGGAAAATTTGAGGAAAGTATTGTTTATTATTATAGTACTTTCCCTAAATAATTTAGTTTATGGTAATTAATAATAATAATTAATTCATCATATATTGGTTCTGCCCTTTTTATTATTATTATTCCATTTTCCTCCCATGCTCATGTTATTCGAGTGAGGTTAGGCTATTCTATATATGCTGAAGTAAACACTGCCATCAGCTGCGATGGGAATATAATATCAAGAACTTCCAGAAATTTTGCTTGATTAGTCTAACAAGCAATCCATGTCAGTTAGGAGCAACTAGCACTAGTAGCGACAAAACGTGGATTGAATAATTGCTTTTCCATGTTAGAATAATAAACAATCAATAGACAATTTTCTACGTGTAAGAAAATTCTGAATATCAATGTAAGAAACCGTCAAAGACTTAAGAGCAGAAACTTCTCGTTAGTGACAAGCTGACAAAACTAGTTAGCTGTTGTTAGTGAATAGTGATGACAACAGGTTAATTACCTGGCTGTTCCAATGTGAGATTACCTTGTCGTTTAGGAGCTCGTGAATGCCTGTAGTTGCACAACAATTCATCAAAAATGACCATGTTTTTCATCTGAAAATGTCATTCAAAAAAAAAATGATAAGAATTCTTTTTTTCATATTTATCTCTTCTTCTTATGTATCTATTTTAATACTATATAGTATTATTATAGCAAAGTACTATATACTATATAGGAAAGTTTCTCGTTGCCATTAATGTTTCAATCAACGCGTGGAAGGTCACCCCCAGCTTATGGACATATATATTTTACAATTTTATTTACCATCCACTACATGTTGTCATCTTTATTCATTGACAACTATCAACCCATCGTTTCCCGAAACTTTTTAGTATCACACAAGTTTTCTTGCTAAGATCTTAGCCAAAATTATGTTGAGTGTAATAGAAGCAAATTAAATTAAGAAAATGTAGCAAATAATAGATTAATTTATTATATCAAGATATTTTTTTAAGATTATATTTCTTTGTAAAAAATAATACAGTAGGTTACTCGATGCTCGAAGTTATATTTGCCATTCAGGCTTTCTAACTTATTTGCTCGCTTGCAAGAACTTTTACCAATCGATCCAGATTCCGATGAGAAGCATCACCGGTCCAAGCTGCCTCCTCTGCCTTGGTTTTCCATTCCATTGCCTTCCTTTTCATATCTTTTCCCTTCTCTCCCTCCATTAACTCCCTCACAAGTTTTTCCACTTCATCTCTTTTCACGTTGTTTTCTATCTCCATTCCGATACCCCACTTAGTACAAGCAAACCAACAGTTGGTCTGTTGCTCACCGAAAAACGGCCAACAAACCATTGGGACACCTCCACAGATACTTTCCAATGTCGAGTTCCACCCCATGTGACTTAAAAACCCTCCTATGGAAGGATGCTTCAGGACTTGTTCTTGAGGACACCAGCTTACTAGCAAACTTCTATCCTTTGTTACAGATAAAAATTCAGGTGGCAACATCGCGGCTTCACCTACAATAAGATCAGGCCTTATTATCCATAAGAAAGGTTTGTTGCTGTTGGCTAGTCCCCAAGCAAATTCAATCATTTGCTGTGCAGTTATTACAGTGATGCTACCAAAATTTACATACACCACAGAGTTTGGTCCGTTTGAATCAAGCCATTCAATGCACTCTGGATGATCTTTCCAAAGATTGGAGCCAATATTTTTCAGATTACCATTTGGAATCTGATCAACAAGCAACTGGAGAGGACCAAGTGTGTAAATTGGAGGAAACATTGGGGATAAAGCATTCAAAACATCTTGTTCGAAGGAGTCAAAGGTGTTAATAATGACAGCAGAAGCTCTTGAGGTTCTGTCTATTTCTCTTATCGGGAAGTGAAGCATGAAGTCGTTTATGTCTGTAGTTCTGACAAAACTTGGAAGATCCCTCAAACGGATATTTTTCATTCCTGGAATCCAATCTATGGATGTTTCTAAGTACCCATTTGTTAGATCGGTCGCGTCTGCAAAAAAAAATTATAAACGAAGATTAATTTTCATTCTTGGTAAATTATGCAGGCTCTGACCTTCTGAGTCTTGGGAAAATCGTAACTTCTAATGAACTAAAAAGAAAAGTAAAACTTGATCATAAATTCATACACCCACATTTTGAATTTTCCGTTTTAAAAAGCTGTGTACCTTTCAGAGGTGTCAAGCCTCTTTCGATAAGAGAACGATATTGTGCGTAGCCCAAAACACCACAGGCGCTAGGTGTCCAAAACAACGCATCAGGAATTCCGAATTCTTCAGCGGCGTCAAGAGTGAAGCTCATGCAAGCATCAGAGATAATACATGTCACCTGGGGCACAATACTGGAGGAGTTGAGTTTGGAAATAAGATCACGAAATGGGGCTAAGCAAGTCGTGGAGGTGCAGTCACAAAGAGATGGGATGTCTTGAGTGGCATCAGCAATATCTGATGGTGGAAGACCATCAGGAATGGTCTTAAACTGGAAGTCTGGCAAGCCATCGAGAGAGCTGCTGCCTCTAGACTTGAGTAAGCGTCTATGGTTATACTCTGTATTAACAAAGGTTATGTGAAAACCTTTGAAGTGGAGTAGTTTTGCTAGTTTTAGCATTGGGTTTATGTGACCCTGGGCTGGAAAAGGGATACACACGGCATGGGGTTTATTTGCCAAGTCTATGGACGCCATCTCTCCGATCACACACAAGAAGATTGAATGTTGAGGAAGGAGAGAAAGACGTGCCCCTTCTTATAGATAAAAAAAAAAAAAAGGTGTGTGCCCTCTTTTCTGGGAATATTATTAGCACTTCAAAAAAAGGCCACACAAGCCTGGTCCTACAAAGAAAATCCTAGCCATGCATCTATTTTATTATTATTATTATTATTATTATTATTATTATTATTATTATCCTCTCCCTTCTTTTTTTTTAATAGAATAGACAACATGTCGCTACACAATAAGTTATATTTTTTAATTTATTTTTAATCTTTTTAACTTAGCGATACATATTTTTTAATTTAAATTTTAATCTTTTCTCACAATTAAGAAGTCAGGGTCTAAATTTTAGCACTTCAAAAACTCAAATTTCATTTTTTTAAAATCTAAAAAGCACCTCAAAAAGTCCTAGAATCCTATATAATGAAATTTCCAAAACTAATACATACAAAAAATCATTAAGGAATCAGATACAGTTTTTAAAACCTTTTGAACAATGTAAAAAAAATGATTTATTTATGTTAATTTTTATCCTTGATTTTTTAATTCTTGTTAACAATAACCTAAAATTTTATTTTATAAAATCGATTTTTAATTTACCATCGATATATTTTATGACAAATCGGATAAATAAAAAAATGCAAATCAAAATACATCTTAACATATAAAAATATATTAACATAACTTAAAAGGATGAAAATAAAAGAATAAATTCCAATGATTGATGTAAAAAAAATAATTCAGGTACATAAAGAAAAAAAAGCAACAATAAAATAGTGTTGTGAATAGCTACATGAACAAGTTATGAACGGCAAAACATCAATATGTTTTAAGTATATTATATAATTAAAATTTTTTGTGTTTGAATTAATTTTTTTAAAAAGAAAAAAGTAAGAAAGTAATAATCATCATTTATGCAAGAGTTGGGGAAAATAGCTTAGCGAAAGTGCACTAAACAAGTCTATTAGTGCCAAAATACATGTAGTTTTAGGCATTTATTGGTTTAGTGCCAAAATAGCTTAGCGAAAGTGCATTAAACAAGTCTATTAGTCTACCTCATAGGCATAATTCTTAAAACAAACAGTTTTACATAACACAATTAAATAATATTGTAAATCTCATAAATCACAAATGCGATTATAATAAAGCAAAAGGCAAGAGAGAGGAAATCTCTTGCATTGAGCTCCTGCTTACGTGCTCATAAGAAGTCGACCCCACTCTGAATTCTTCTTCTATAACTCCTCATAATAACAATTCTTATTTAACTAGACAACTAATTTTCATTGTAACAATCAATTTACTTCGACTTGAAATTTCTAACTTCTGTATAGATGAACATATCAAAACTTAACTCCAACACCTAAATAAGTCTAATCATGCAATTTCTAACACTTACATGATTAAATTCTTATTTATACTTTAAATCAATCAATGTAAAACATTACAACAACATAATTTAACCCAATCTTTAGTCAATATGCATTACAACCACATCAATCTAGGATTCCATATTCCTATATTTTCTACCATCTTGTCCTCACACTTAAATCATGTTATAACCCCCAATTTCATCCTAATTATCAAAAATTGACTTTCACACCTTATCGATCTATACAAATATTACCTAATCATCCCAAGTCTCTAGGTTTCTCATTATCATAATTATTTAACTTAAATCAAGAAAACCAACTTAAATTATTCCAAACATCTTTAACGTTGTTTAAAACACTAATTTCATATATTTTTTTCATTTTCCATGCTTCTTTTTCTTACTGAATTATTCGATGACCCGTTTACTAAATAACCTATCTTGTATAAATTCTCATTATGCTAGACATAACTCTTTCATCCTTACAAACACTACTTCCATGTATACATCAAATTTAATTAATACAGTTTGCCTAATCTCTCACCATTGAAATCATGTTATCAAGCATATAATTTTTTTATTCTTCCATAAGTTACAACACATCTAGGTTTCTGCTTTATACCAAGATTTCATAACAAATCATAGTTTAATTAAAATAATCAAAATCAACCTCTTGAATTATTTTCTCATAAATTCAAAAGTCAATTCCCCAACTAATTTAAACATCATTTGAGGTTTTTTCCAAACATTCACAATTTATTCTTTGAACATGTTAACTTGCATACCAAAATATTAAACACAACACATCATCCAATTCAATAATTTTTCTTATTCAACCTAAATAAATTTCTTAAATTTCATACATGTAGTTCATGCATCCTAAACAAAACTCTACCTTAATAATAATATCTTAATCTTTCATATAAATTCATAACCATTCATTAAACCATTTATCTCCATTTTTGTTCCATAAACAATTTTTTTAACATCAAAAGTACCAACATCCTTCCTATGATTTCCAATATATTATAACATACCAACAAGCATTAAATTATATATTTTTTTCTCTATTACAAATTCTAAAGCATTTATATTAATCCATGTACCTTTTATATTACAACACACAAAACCTTTCTCCTTCCATGCTTTACTTACTCAACCCTTTTAAATTCAATCATCATCATCATCATCCCACATTCAACCCAACATCTTTCACTCAATCCAACATGCTTGATACTACCAAATCTCATAATCTTCACCATCCAATACTTATCTAATTTAACAAACTTAATAATTTTTAACAAAATATTCACAATTTACTTTCTATACATCTTCTTTTCCTTGCCAACAAAAACATTACATAACAATTTACAATTAGACAAGAAATTTCTAACACCTTTCCTACCATTTCCATAATATAAGCTCATGTTCCCTACATGATCCTATAGTATGCTTATATTCTCAAACCAAATACTTATCCTACATCATATATGTATCACACATATATATCCAAATAGAATATGTTTACAATTTAACTCAATTCATCATTTCCCCTAAATTCCCATTATAGCTAGACCTAGGGTTTATAGTTACCCATGATTTTTCTTTCAATGCACATAGTTATTCTACTCATTCCAGCAACTAATCCATATTCATTTAAGCATTTACTATTAAAATACCCATTTTCCCTAAACTTCTCTAAGAACCCTAGATTCAGTAAATTAAGGATTTCTTCCCCTAAACATGGCAACTCATAATAAAAAGAATTTAACTTGCTATAACAATTTACCAACTAGCTTGGAAAAAAGGGAGAGATTTCTTGCAACTTCCTTCTCCTTTCCTTCTTCCCTTTTCAAATTCCTTCCTTTCTCTCTCTAAAACATCATCGCTTGGTTTCCCCCTCTCCTAAACAAATTGATGAATAGTTTTCAAATCAAATCAAGTCTATATCAATAATTTAAAGAAAAAAAAAAGAAGTAGAAGAAGATGATGGAGGAAAATTAAAATTTCTCCCTCCCTTGCTATTGGAACAACAAACCCTTTTTAAATAAAAATAAGAGGGGATGTTTTCTCAATATTATAAAAAAGTCACTAATAGTACATTTGTCAGGAGGCTCTTTATAAAATTTTAACTTGATCAAATGATCAGATTGAGAGTTATACTTGATATTGTAAATTAGGACAGTAGGTAATTTTACACCAAAAACCCAAATTTGGGTATTATTTTATTTATTGAAATTGTCAAGATCTTCAAAATAATTCATTGAGGACTTATATCCTTATTCATAATAAACATTCTGCCCCTGAATTCTTTCCTTTTTCGGTTAAAAACTATGTTATTATATGATATTCATGCGTAAAATCATATATTAGTTTGTTCAGAGTTACATTCTATTTTTTTATTATTTTCTAACATTTTAATCACAATTCATAAAAAAAATTTCTTTTAAATAACGATTTTACCGATTAGGGAACTTTCACAATTTATAATTCGGATATTGTTTCGCATACCAATTTATTTCTCTACTCCATCCATGATCTAAATAAATTTATTGTGATTTTTCATCCTGGTATTAATAATTTATTCCTTTTAATTTCTCATTTTTCAACCCAAGAATCAAGGATTGATATCCGACCATTTTGTTAGAACAACATTCAATAAGAAAGAAGGTGAATGGCAAAACCTCTCCTTAAAGTGTGACGAAAATTACTTAGGCACAAACTCTATTTTGTCATGCTGCACCATCAAAAAATATTTTCCAAGGTTCAAACATTTCAATGAACAAGAAATCCATATCAAGTAGGTCTTTAGAAAACTTTCATTCATCAAGAGTAGGATAATCGACAAGAGAATCAACTAATGTTTCCCCTCTAATAGTTTTGTAATAGATAGAAAATTTCAATTCTTGGAGCAATAATGCCCATTTTGTCAATCTCTTTGGTCGTATTGGCCTTAAGATAATGTATTTGAGAGGGTCAACTTAAGAAATTAGCCGTACTGAATGTGCTTGGCTATAATTCCTTAATTTTTTTTAATCATAAACTTTAACACTAGACACGTCTTCTTTATTAGAGAATAATCTAATTCGACTCTATTTAAAGTCTTACTAAGGTAGTAGAGAGCGCTCTCTTAACCTTCATTATTTTGTTATGCTAGCAACACTCCTAAATAACACATTTAAGTCGCAATATATTAGATAAATAAACGTTATGATGTTGGTGCTTGTAGGATAGGTGAATTAACAAGTACTCTTTGATCTTGTTGAAGGCATTAGTGTAGGATTTATCCCAATAGAACAATGTATCCTTCAACTATGTTATAAATGAATCTTCGTATACAAGCCAACTTTCCTTGGAGACTGTTCAGTTCGTGGATGTTTCTTGGCTCTAACATCTCTAGGATGCCATCAATATTAAACTGATTAGTTTTAATTCCTTGATATCAAGCTACAAATCCTAGGAATTTGTCTGAGGTGACACCAAATACACACTTTAGTGGGTTCATCTTTAATTGGAATCGGCATTATTTGAACACTAGTTAGAGATCTTGTAACGACTTTCTTTTTCCTTTGACTTCACCATAAGATCGTCAACATAGCATTCAACATATTAGTGAAGCATATCATAAAAAATCTTTTACATTTCCCTTTGCATTTATGAAGGTTGGGCTAGGGTTTTCAATGGTGCTTAAGTTAACCTTTTTATGTCCATCAACAATAGATTTATTTTCTTATTAAAAACCCTCAATATCTTCTTCAACAAGAAACTTATTATTATCACCCTCTTCAATAGTGATATGATTTGAAGTGAGAGGCATCATTTCCTTCTTTTTTTTCTTTTCTTTAAAGGGGTTTGTGATCACTATCATGGGCTTCGTTATTATTAATGTCATCTCAACACTTAGTACCCATTCACATCTAACTTCATAAGTGAAGGTATTTTATTATGAAGATCCTTTAAGCCCTTAACCAAAATTGGTTGATGCTTGTGTATATTCTTATCGTCTTTTGACTTGGATGGTTTAAGTATTCCATGGATTGAAGTTTGTTTTAGTATCCTTGTACTCTTTTTGGTTCCAATCCTATCAAATAATGAAGCACTAAGTCATAGTCATGCAAAGACAATACTAAACCAAGGATCTAAGATGTGCAAGCCGACTTTGTTATTTGTCCTTCAATTTTTCCACACTTATGTATCATAATCTCTCATTCTTAATATTAAAATAAAATGGCGTAGAAGATTCATAGCCTAGCCTTTGAAGTTTTACTAGAAATTTTCTTCTCCCTCTAAGCTCTTTTAGTCTTTTTATAAACTTATTTTCCCATTTATTGGGGAGTCATTTGAGATTTGCAAACACTAACTCAGCTTAATGAACGAACCCTTTCAATATAGGTTTTCAGACTTTGGTCAATGCAAAATTTATAACTAGCAAGGTTAAGTTTTTGAGCCCTTTAGCGATCTCCTCTTCATCCTTAGTGAAACAATATTGACCCTCTTTTCTTGTTAACACCTAGATATAGTGTAGTACTATAGCCTTATATGATATCTTATTATCAACTGAGTTTTCTGTTATCTTTCCCCTTCATTTATTTTTTATTGGACAAATCATTTCTTCATTTATAGATGATTTAGACCTTTTTAAGATCCTAGAGTTCATTTTTTCCTCTCCTTTTCATGACACCATTTTCATATATCCACGGTCATCCAAGTAGCATGTTATATGTAGTTTTATTCTTTACAATGTGAAAAAAAGCATTGGACTTCATATCTTCTATGTCTTATCTCTCTCATGGTGTTTTGCCTCCTTAATTAAAGCTTTAAGATGAATTGGGAAAGAGTTCATACATAGAAATCCCAAGCTTTTTTAAGTTTTTAATAAGTAGTAGTTGACAGTTGAACCATCATTCACCAAAATACAATTCAATATCTTTTTTATGACATAACCTTTGATAAAAAGATAGAGATTATGAAGTTTTGATCCAAGCTATAGGTCTTTATTTTTTAAGAATATCTTCATGTATACACCTTGAGGCAAGTATGAATTCATTATGGCATTTCTTTATGGCTTTTTCAATATGAGTTTTCTCTCCACCAACTTGATAGCAAGCAACAAACATATTTCCCATCCTTTTAGCTCTTTTGGCATGTACGCATTTAGTGTAATGAGTTTCCTTAAGCTTTGAGTTGACAAAACCTCTTCTCTAACTAGTATGGATTTTTTTGACAACCTTCAATGAATCATTTTGTTAATTGCTTTTTTCACCATTAAGATTCTTATTATAATTATCTTTGTTATTTGTGCATGCTTCTTCCTCCCTTACTTTATAAGTGACCAAAGTCCATCCTTTGTTATCATGATTCTCATATGAATTAGGCTTCAAGTCATTACCTTGAGGTACATGTGTGATATGCAAAGCTTGACTTGAAGACATGGTGATGATAATAGGCAAAATGATGTTAAGTTAAATAGGTTCAAAGGAGCTAAAACTTATCACGAATAGCGATTGTTGTGAACCTAAACTCACCATAATCGTGATATTGGAAGCTGTTATTTTGTCATAAAAATGTTGTCTCCATTCTTATATAGCATCATGATATTATCTTTTAACACAAAAGACTTATTTATATAATGGTTAATTAGGCGGTGGTATTTGCAATAAATTAGGTTCTCTATTTGGTTTGCTTCTTCGGGATGTTTAGGCTCTAGTAGCTTAATAATATTTTCTTTAAGCAAAACATCTAGCATCCTAGAAATGTCCGAGTTAGGGAATGAATACTCTTTTTCTTATGGCTTTTTTCAAGGATGGTTTCTTCCTTTTACCCTTTTAAAAAGCAAATGGTGTTGCATGATCATTCATTTTTTAAAATATTTAGGTTTAATGACTTCTACATGTAGCGTAGCCCCAATGCATCCCTTGAATGCACATATCTAGAGTAAGAGTTTTGGTGAATTAATCATTATAATTGAAGTTAAGGTTTCCCTATTAATAAATTAATCGATGACATGCTCCTCTTCTCATTGATAAGTATTAGAGAGCTCAATCATGCTGACCACACGATGAGTGCTGTTGAAATGATAAAGAAACTCACATTCTAATTACTCCTAACTGTTGATTGAGCTAGACTCCAAGTCAGTGTACTAGTCGAAGGCATTGCCTTTTAAGAAATAGACAAATTATTTTACCATGAGATCACCATCAATTCTAACATTGTTGCAAGTCTCCACAAAGTGAGACACATGTCATCTTGGATTCCCGCTACCATTCCAACTGATCTTTTTGCACAACATTGCTAGTCAAAGTTTAGCCACCCTCATTCATGCTCTAAAGTTTGTTCATCAACTTTCAAATCTTGTGGTCTTTTTCCTTGAGTGAAGTCGGAAACCCTTCAACAAGTTTTGTCAAGTTAGCCACTTGATACTTAAAAGATATAGTCCTGGTTATCATCACTAACATGTGCCAAAACCTGAAGTTACTTGGTGAATGACAAAGAGAAGTCTCCATGAGTGAATTTCCAAATTAATCACTTTAAGTGCCTAAGAAATTCACACCACACATTTGATTTTTATGGTGGAATTACTTGTATTTTTTAAAATTGAACAAGTGAATTCTCGTGCACCTCATGCATTCAATGCTGACATCGTCTCAAGAATCAACTTAGTTTGTGCAATTTTGTTGCTTTTAGAAATAACAACAGTGATCATGTTTTTCCTAGTTGTCATTAAAAGGTTGTTAGATAACAGGTTGCCATAAATTTATAGATATAATTTTGAGTACCTAAAAATTAAGTAAAAACACGTGTATAAATATTTGATTTTATTAAAACATATGACTAAGTACAATATCTATTTAGTATAACAATCCTCTGATTCTTCTCTTGAACTTAATATATGGTGACTTAATTTATTTGTGAAATCAAGCTAAGATTTGTGATTTGCAAGAACATGAATTTAGATATAAATTGCTAAAGGAGATTTGGTTCTCTTAAGAATACCTTTGATTTGTCTTCAAAATATTTAGACTTAATCCAACAAAGTTTTGTTCTTTGTAGACTTCAAGCGTAGAAAAAGGATGTTTGAGAGCTTTTGAAAGAACTTTCTTACTTGAAGAACTTGTATCTCCAATAATCAATTTTTTTTGTCTAGTGTGAGACCCTCTATACCCTGGTCTTTTCTCAATGTTATATGACATTATTTTATTGATTGATTTTTATTTATAAAATTTTATATTTAAGAAAAAAACATCTTCAATATCCCATCTCATGTATCAACCTTCGACTAGTCAAAAAACATATAAAGATCAATTTATTTTCCATGTAATTTATTTTATATTTTATGTTAAAAAAATAAAATAAAAAATGAAACATGGCAAATTTTGATTGGTTGCAATTTTTTTTTCTTGTACGAGCTTCTTTCTTTATTAGCAAGTGGGATTCAAGATTGATGGTGATCCACGAGATACATTGAGTTTCTCAAATAATATGGTTCGTTGTGAAACTCGTGATCAAGACTACGAGAATATCAGCATTGGAAGTTTGCGTAGCAGTGATGGGTGCTAATTGGTTTTGATTCCGTAAATTTCCTTTATGATTTTTGGATATTGATGGTATTGTCTCTTTAGCTTTGTTCTCATTTAGCCACGACATCCTCACAGATTGAATAATTGCAAACTAATTAATCATTTTTATAACTTAAGTGTATTGAATTGAAAAAAACAAAAAACTCATGCGTCTTGATTTTGGATTATATAAGAAGTAATCCTTATATAACCGGTGACCAATAAATTCAGTCTTCTAACTCATAGAAGGTGTGAAATACAAAAACCCAGAGAGTGAGAAACATGAGATCTCTTCCAAAAACCACCAAGGCTCATGCCGTGTGCGTCCCATATCCAGCTCAAGGTCACATAGCTCCTATGCTCAAAGTAGCAAAACTCCTCCATCACAAAGGCTTTCACATCACTTTTGTCAACTCTGAATACAATCACAGACGTTTGCTCAAGTCCAGAGGCTGTAACTCCCTTGATGTCTTGCCTGATTTCCTGTTTGAAACCATTCCAGATGGTCTAGGTGATCAGATCGATGCTGATGTTACCCAAGACACTTCATTTCTCTGTGACTCTATCTCAAAAGCTTGCGTTGTCCCATTTCGCAAACTTCTTGCCAAACTCAATTCATCAAATGTTGTACCGCCTGTAACTTGCATAGTAGCAGATGGTGGCATGTCCTTCACTTTCGATGTTAGGGAGGAACTTCAAATCCCAGCCGTTTCTTTCTGGACTTCAAGTGCATGTGGCACATTGGCCTATGCACACTACAAACATCTTGTTGAAAGAGGTTACACACCACTCAAAGGTACGTACTTGATAAAGTTATTACTAATTTCATACTATCATGAATCTTTCCGAAGTAAATTGTTCATGTAACGTGTTTTTATCTTTGATATCAATGATGCAGATGAAAGCGATTTGACAAATGGATATTTGGAGACAAAAATAGACTGGATTCCTGGAATGAAAGATATTCGTCTGAAGGACCTTCCGACCTTCATTCGCACAACAGATCGAAACGACGTTATCCTAAACTATGTGATAAGAATAATTGATAGAGCTTCAAAAGCTTCAGCTGCTCTTGTGAATACTTTTGATGACTTAGATCATGATGTTCTGGTTGCTCTCTCATCTATGTTTCCTCCGATTTATTCTGTTGGTCCTCTTAATTTGCTTCTTGATCAAACACAGAAAGATTATCTAGCATCAATTGGATCCAACCTGTGGAAAGAAGAGACTGAATGCCTGCAATGGCTCGACTCCAAGGATCCCAATTCTGTTGTCTACGTGAATTTTGGAAGCATCACTGTCATGAATCCACAGCAACTAGTGGAGTTTTCCTGGGGACTAGCTAACAGCAAGAAGAATTTTTTATGGATAATCAGGCCTGATCTTGTCAGGGACGAATCAGCGGTTTTGCCTCCAGAGTTTCTTGAAGAGACTAGAGAAAGAGGCCTGATGGCGAGCTGGTGTGCGCAGGAAAAAGTCCTGAAGCATTCATCGATAGGAGGGTTTTTAAGTCACATGGGGTGGAATTCCACCATTGAAAGCTTGTCCAACGGCGTGCCAATGCTATGCTGGCCTTTTTTCTCCGAACAACAAACTAACTGTAAGTTTGCTTGCGTTGATTGGGGTGTTGGCATGGAAATTGAAAGTGATGCAAATAGAGATGAAGTAGAGAAGCTTGTGATAGAGTTAATTGATGGGGAGAAAGGTAAGGAAATGAAAAGGAAGGCAATGGAATGGAAGTCAAAGGCTGAAGCGACAACTGGTATTAATGGTTCATCATCCATGAATTTTGACAAACTTGTCAACGACGTGCTCCGCTTCCAAAAACCTTGAATTAGCTTCTTTGATGAAATTGTTGTTACATCTGGTTGTCTACCTTTAGCTTTTTTATTGATCATCATTCTGTTACATAATCCACTTTTCCATTCAGACAATTGAATAGTTTGCTAATCTCCACGACAACGAGCCCTTAACTGAAATTAAACACATGCTCATTCTCCTCGTCCATTCGCATCAGCATGGTGGTTCGATAATGTGAGAAACAAATATACAAAACTTATCCGTATCCATGGAAAAAATTAACACTTTCCGAATTCATTGTTCACGAGGATTAAGGAAAACTTCTAACCTTTATGGTAATGGTATGAAATGTTGAAATAGACTTGTTGGGCTTAGTAATCATTAGAAATTACGAAAACCTATAAACAACTACTATATTAGGATTTGATTGTTAAAGAATAATATAAATTACATCTTGTGACCTCATCTAAAAGTTTAAATTATTGGATTGAGATAATTTTTTGACATGGTATCGTAAGTCTTAATAATTAAAATCCGAAATTCAAATTTCATCATTTCTATTTATTTGATAAAAATTAAGCACAAGATAATGTGGGTCTATGCAAGTTTTAAGCTCAAAGGACTTTTACTTGAGAAGGTGTGTTAGAGAATAATATAAATTATATCTTGCAATCTCACTTAATAATTTAAATTATTGAGTTGAGATAGTTTTTTAAGATAGACAAACCTATAATACTGAAGAAAGTTAATGATGTTGTAAGAATAATAACATTTTAAAGTTAATGATGTTGTAAGATAACAGAAGAATGCTAAAAAATATGAAGTTAAAACCTCCCTTATGTCGTGATTTATGAATATTTAAAAAGTCATGAAACACTCCAGCTTGCATGTAAATAAAGGTAAAGTGAAAATACCTGGTTTGAAATCACAATCATTTAAGATAAAAGCCCATTGTATTATTGAATCAAAAGGACATTGACATACGGGTCCTCCATCAGACATGGACATGCCTGACTTTGTTAAATGAACCAATTATAATAAAAGGATGTGAGAGCATTTAATGCTAAATACTAACCCTACAAAAGTTGGGTGCAAATATTATTGGTAGGACCCATTTGTATTTATATTTTAAAAATGTTATTGAAAAAAATTGAAAAAAAATATTTTAAATTAATATTTTTTGGTGTTTTCTAATTATTTTGATGCACTGATGTTAAAAATAATTTTTAAAAAATAAAAAAAATATTATTTTGATACTTTTCTGACTAAAAAACACTTTAAAAAATAACCGCAAACACAATCCCAACTCTAGAGTTTTTGTTTGAGTTTGTTCTCTCAGGGTGCATTTCATTGTTAGACTTTGTGAACAGCCGAACCCTAAAGAATTCTTTAATGAGGTTGTAAGAATAATAACATTTTAAAGATTGTGTTTACAAGAAATGTTACCAAAAAAAATAATAAAAGAATGATGAAAAATATGAAGTTAAAACCTACCTTATCTCGTGATTTATAAATATTTAAAAAACATAGTTATTCAACCTAACTCGAAAGTTAACATGATTAAGAGATTAGATTCTGAGTTTCATGGGTCGATTCAGGTAAACTGTGCTCTAAAGCAATAATGGAAGGTTTCATATTAGGTTAAAGATAAGAAATGAAAAGGGAGGCAATAATAAAGGGACCCAAAGTGGTTGGGCGTGGGAGGGATGAATCTGACGTTGTTGGTTGTTTTGTGCAGAGAGAAAGGGCTTTTAATCTCATTAGTGCCAACCAAACATGTCTACATAGCAAGCTAGATTCTCGCGCTCCACTCTCCACGTCAAGTCAAGAATAATACTCAATAACATTCTGCCACGTTCAAACATCTGATTGACACATCACACCCCGTCCGATCACCCACCATTGCAATTCTAAGCCAATCCGAGCGGTCAATCACACTCCTTTCTCAATTCATTAAGTGGGTCTGACCTGACCGTTTCTTTCCCCCACGTCAACTTACGACTCAATCACCAATAAATCCAAGCCACGTGTATATGCAGATATTTCTAACCTTCCGATCATACATGCTGGCATCACAGCCCAAACTGCCGTCCTGTATGATATACAACCACACTGAAATAAATCAACACACAGATCATCACCACGCTGACATACAACATTGCTCATCATCATCTCCTCGCAAAGTTTATCTACCTCTCTGGCTTCATCACAAGCAACCAAGTTGTCCCTTGTTGGATACGTAGTTGGCCTGTTGGAAGCCTAGAAGCACAGTCCTTGCTCCTTTGTCGCTCTCATGCTCTAAAGCTTAAAAACACCACACAAACCCTCTCTCTTTTACATCTTTTCTCTGCAAATTCCTGTGGTTTCTACGTGCTTGAAAGCATTAGCTAGAAAGTGAGAGATGTTAAAGACTTGATAATGGTAATAAAGTCTGTAATACTAACCGTACAAAAGTTGGGTGTAAATATTTCTGGTCGAATTTTTTTATGTTTTAAAAATATTTTAAAAAAATTAATATTATTTTAGTGTTTTTTAATTTTTTTTATAGACACTCCAGTACTGTTGGACCATTTATTTGAAATTATGAAGGTCAAGGGTGGTTAGTACTAGTTGCGAGAAAACGTGGAATGAATAATTATTTTTCCGTGTTAGAATAATAAACAATCAAAAGACAATTTTCTACGTGTAAGAAGATTCTGAATATTAGTGTAAGAAAATGTCAAAAAGTAAGTAAATGTTGAATATCAATGGAAGTCTGGCAAGGCATCAAGAGAGCTGCTGCCTCTAGACTTGAGTAAGCGTTTGTGGTTATACTCTGTATTAACAAAGGTTATGTGAAAACCTTTAAAGTGGAGTAGTTTTGCTAGTTTTAGCATTGGGTTTATGTGACCCTGGGCTGGAAAAGGGATACACACGGCATGAGGTTTATTTGCGAAGTCTATGGACACCATCTCTCCGATCACACACAAGAAGATTGGATGTTGAGGAAGGAGAGAAAGACGTGCCCCTTCTTATAGATAATATCTCTGATTGTTCCCTGGAATCACTTTGATTTTTTCCTACAAAATCTCTATATGATTCTCAATTTACAACTCAAATCAACACTCTCCTCAAGTGGAAGCATGTAAATCTCCAATGCGCAACTTGTGTAGTGAGTTGTAGAAATTGTTGCTTGATATGGCTTTTATAAAAATATCCATCAGTTCGTCTTTGGACTTCATGAATGGAACCGAATGATTTTAGCTTGGATTTTATTTTTAATCAAGTATATGTCAATCTCCATGTGTTTAGTGTGATCATACTAGCTAGGATTATGAGCAATAGCAATGGTTGTCATGTTATCATAAAACAGGTTCATCTTAGAGGTGGGTGCAAAACCAATTTATGTTAGAAGTCTTCTTAGTCATAGAAGTTTACAAAGTCCTTTAGCCATTCCTCGAAACTCTATTTCAGCACTTGATAGTGCCACCACCTTTTTTCCTTTTACTTTTCCGAGTAACAAGATTCTTCCCAACAAACATGAAGTAGCTTGAGGTGGATCTTCTAGCTATGATATTCTCTGCCCAATCTATAACTGTATAACCATTAACTCTAAGATTATTATAATTTGCAAACACAAGTTCTTTTTCCAAGGAGGATTATAAGTATCGAAAAATCTAAACCACTACCTTTATGTGGTTCTTACTAGATTGGTGCATAAATTCACTTACTACACTCACTACATAAGCAATATCAATGCAAGAATGTGAAAGATAAATAAGTTGCCCAACTAACATCTAGTATCTTCTTTTATTTGTAGGTATTTGGCTTGGATACTCCCCAAGCTTGTGATTTTGAATGATTAGAGTGTTTGTTGGCTTGTAATCTAGCATTCCCACATCACATAGTAAATCTAATATATATATATATATATATATATATATATATATATATATATATATATATATATATATATATATATATATATATATTGATATTGAGATTGAAATATATCTTGCTTTGATCTAGCAACCTCTATTCCTAGAAAATGTTTAAGTCCTCCAAGAATCTCCGTTGTATCATCCATTGTAATGATCATGTCATCATATATACAATAACGTTGTAACTTTTCCCTTTCCATGCTTAAACAATAATGCATGATTTGAATTACTTTGGCAAAGCCATGTTTTTTTATTGTTCGACTTAATTGCCTAAACCATGCTCGAGGTGATTGTTTCAGATCATATAGTGCATGTGGCAACTTGCATAGAACTTTTATTTTTAAAGATGTTGTATAGCATGAAGGAGTGTCTATGTAGACTTTCTTTTCATGGTCATTTTGAAGAAAAGTGTTCCTTACATCTAATTGATGTAATGGTTAATCAAGGTTAGTTGCAAGAGATAATAGAACCCTAACTGTATTTAATTTAGCCACCAGTGAAAAATTTTCTTGGTAATCTACACTATAAGTCTAGGTATATCTTTTTGCAACTAGTCTCGCCTTGTATTGTTTTATAGATCCATATGCCTTATGTTTAACTGAGAAGATCCCATAATGGTTCGTCAGAATCTCTCAACAGATCAAAAAACCTTGCTGCATCTGCATTAGGTTCTTCTTCTATGATTGGACATTCCCTGACATTATCTTCACTCATTCTCATTGCATCCATAACCATATTCCTGTAAGGATTACTGTTCTCATTTCCAACTTCATGCATGTTGCTAGCATTAGAAGTTGACCCAACCACCTGTTCTTCCATGCTCTCATCAGGAACAAATAGTTCTCCGTGAGCATACCAACACAGGTAATCTTCCATGAACCCTTTGGTTAGAAGATGAATCGTTACAACATCTTGATGCAGAAACTTTAAATTTTTACACTTCCTGCATGGACACCTAATACTGCCATCAGTAAAATTCCTCGGAATAGATGTTGCGAAATTAATAAAACCCTGGACACCATTACAATAATCCATCCTCCGCAATCCTTGGGGTGAGTCCCGATACATCCATGAACGATCATCCATGACTTCTATTGAACCTCTATAAAACATAACAAAAATATTGGTTTTCCCCGACATTATCCAACAAACTAAAACAACACTTATGTTAAATATTCATTATCAACTATCAACTATCAACGTTCATACATACAAATTTATACATATATAAATTTACAGAATTAATCACAACTTCGAAATATAATTGATAACAATTAAACAAGACACTTAAACAAGCTATTAATTATTTATTTCATCACAACGACACATTTAATTCAGTGTAATTCAAACAAAATTTCAATAATTTACAAACAAATATAATTTGACAAAATCTAAAACAAACTATAACAACTACAAAATTATACATTCATACTACAAGTTTCTTTAACAAATAACAATTAAACAAGTACAAACGTTAACAAAATACATATACTAAAACAATAAAATTCACAATTAAATATTAAAACTAAAAAGGATAGATTTACTTACAAAAAAATGATAAAATCTACAAGAAACGGATATTGTGACCACGTACAAGATATAAGAAACTTGAGTGCTCGTGTTGAGAATAGTGGAGAGTTTGGGATGGGTGTTTGGCTGCAGTTTGGGAGGGGAGAGGTGGGATGGGAAAGAAGAAGAAGGAGAAACAGAGGAAGAGAGTGTCGGCAGATGGGTGCATATAATGGTTTTTTCCGACGGCATCACCGACGAATTACTTCCGTCGGTGATTCCGTCGGTGCTTCCGTCGGTGACTCGCCACGTCACTGTACAGCTATCTCAGTTTGAATCCCTCGGTAATTTCCGTCGGTAAAATCGTCTAACGTCACCATGCCGTTGCGTATATTCCAGACGAACTGTATACTCCGTCGGCGACACCGTTGGTATATACCGACGGAAATATTCCGTCGGTATATACCGACGATGTCGCCGATGGATTTATTCTGTCGGTATATACCAACAGATTTTGAGATGAAATTATTTTTGTCGGTATAAATTACCGACGAAAAGATTCCGTCGGTAATTCCGTTGCTTTTCTCCGGTTTTCTGGTAGTGAAGAAACAACCTTTCTTGATAAAGCTTAAGTTTTTACTTGAGCATCTTGTTTTTGAAATTCACAACAAGGTCACCCCATCATAGACCATCAAAGGATATGCCTAAAATCAAAGTTTGAAATGGATAAAAAGAACCATGGAAAAAGCCATTTTAATCTTACAATGGGTCAATTTCTGTTTTCAAAATACAAGACAATCAAAGGACTGCATATTTTAGCTTTGGTTGAAGGGACTCGCCAAATGGAATTTCAGGTTAACCAAGTTACACACCGACTTTAGTTCTGGTTAAAGGAGATCGCCAGAAAGAGAATCTTCTTCTTTTTCCCTATAAATACCATGATTGGACAAGGGTAGTAGACCTCTTTCCCTCTTTTTCCCTATAAATACTAGCAGAGAGAAGGGAAAAGAGGGGGGAGGTTTTGAGAAAAAAGAAACAGGGGAGAAATTTTTAAGGAAATTATAGGGGAGGAAAGAGACGAAAAAACAGAGAAGGGAGATTGTTTTGAAAAATAGAAACGAACAAGGAAAGAAAACAGGGGAGATGAACAGAGAGGGGAAGATTTGAGTTGACGAAAGAATAAAGGAAAGAACAGAAAAGAAAGAGAGGGAAGGAGAGGAGATAATAGAGAGGAAAAGAAAGTAGAAACAGAAGGAAGACAGACGAACAGAGAGGAACAAGAAAGAAAGAAAAACACAACAGAAGAGAAAGAAGGAAAACAGGGGAGAAGAGAATAACAATAACCTCTCTCTCTGGTCTCTCTCTCTCTATCATTGGAAACACCATCCGTCGCCACAACACCGCCGCCGAGAGCCACCAGAACCGTCAACGCTGTCAGTAGGTCAGCCTCCCCTCTCCTACTTCTTCTTTTGCTTCATTCCCCTGTCTTCATTGTTATGCAAAGTGACTATTCACATTGCATATGAATAGTGGAGAGCCACTGTCCATAGGTCGGACCAGGTCTAACCCAAATCAAAAAAACTGGGCTTAGCCGGCTCAGTTTAAAAACAATTTACAAAAAAATTTCAAAATCCTTTCAAAAAATCTATGACTTTCCCGCTAATTTTTTATCAAATTTTAGCTTAATATTGGTTTGTATATTTATACTGTAAAGATACAAATCTGGTATTAAAATATCTGATTTTCTCTGAAAAGTTGCAAAAAACAAATTACACAAAAAAAACAAAAAAGATGTCTTGTTTTCTTGCATACAACAAAGTCTCTCAAAGATTAAAAAAAATCATTTTGTAATTTTATACAACAAAGAAAATAGTAAAATATGTTTTAGCATGCATTTTGGCTTTAATAACCGGTTTATTAAAGATATGAGAACTAGGCCAATATTTTAAAAATATCAAAAAAATATTTTGTTTTCTTTTTATTATATGGGACTATAAATTTACACGTAAAATGTATTCGAATATTAAAAAGGTATTTCTTTTGTTGACATAGAACGATTAAGTTTTTTCCCGATAAGATAATGATCTCCTTATCGAAGAGGACTTTTCTTAAACTCTAGATGGACCAATAATTAGAAAATACGACAATAACTTTGCATATATCAAACAATTAAACAATGCAGTTTACCTTAGGTATGGCGCATTTAGGGTGCTAATACCTTCCCTTTACGCAACCAGTCTCCGTACCCGATCTCTTAGACCAGTTAGAGTTTGTAGTGACCAAAATATGAGGTGGCGACTCTTATTCCCGCTTTCCACGGATAAAAGACAAGTTATCCTTATCTCCCATATTTTCCTGATTACCTCAAACCAATGAGAGTGGACGTTTGTTGCGACGCCTCACACATGCGACAAACACATGTATAGATATTTCATTTTATTAAAACATATGACTACGTACAATCTCTATTTAATATAGCAATCCTCTAATTCTTCTCTTGAACTTAATATATGGTGACTTAATTTATTTGAGAAATCAAGTCAAGATTTGTGCTTTGCAATAACATGAATTTAGATGTAAATTGCTAAACGAGATTTGATGCTCTTAAGAGTACCTTTGATTTGTCTTCAAAGTGTTTAGGCTTGATCCAACAAAGTTTTGTTCTTTGTAGACTTCAAGCGTAGATGAAGGATGCTTGAGAGCTTTTGAGAGAATTTTCTTACTTGAATAACGTGTATCTCCAATAATCATTTTCTTTTGTCTAGTGTGAGGCCCTCTATACCCTAGTCTTTTGTCAATGTTGTATGACATTATTTTATTTATTGATTTTTATTTATAAAATCTTATATTTATAAAAAAAAACATTTTAAATATTTAATCTCATGTATCAATCTTCGAGTAGCCAAAACACATATAAAAGCCAATTTATTTTCCATGTAATTTATTTCATTTTTTATGTTAAAAAAGTAAAATAAAATATGAAACATGGCACAAATTTTGATTGGTTGCAATTTTTTTTTCTTGTACGAGCTTCTTTCTTTATTAGCAAGTGGGATTCAAGATTGATGGTGATCCACATGATACATTGAGTTTCTCTAATAATATGGTTCGCTGTGAAACTCGTGATCAAGACTACGAGAATATCAGCATTGGAAGTTTGCGTAGCAGTGATGGGTGCTAATTGGTTTTGATCCACTATCATTCTACTCTGAAGTAACAAATGTTGGGCCATTTCTTTTCATTAAACACTATCATTCTACTCTGAAGTAAGCACTGCTATCAGACTGCTATTAAACAAATGTTGAACTTCTTGAAATTTTGCTTGATTAGTCTACCATGCAATCCATGTCTGGGACCGTAACACTATTATTTTATTGCGGATTCTTTTGAAATTATAGAGGTTATCAACGGATAGTGTTTCAGAATAAATAAATTATATTTTACAACAACATCTAATAATTTAAATTTTTTTATTCAACTAGTTTTTTAACATTTTACCAGAGCTATTATGAGTATAAATTCAAATCTTATAATTTATATTTATATGATAAAAATTAAATACAAGATAGTATAAATCTATATAAGTTTGAAGTTTATAAAATTTTTACTTTAAAATATATTAAAAAAGTAATACAAATTATTTCTTAAATTTTTTTCAAAATATTTAAAATTTTAGCAGCACATGCTAATAGTAGCTAGCGACAATTCCAGCGATAATAAACACTCATGTTAGTGAATAGAGACGATAACAGGTTTTGCCCAAATTATGAGGTGAGCTTACTTTGTCGTTTACTAACTCGTGAATAGCTGAAGGGGCACACAGCAAACCCAAAAGATATTATCACTGTCTTATTGTCTTGTCTACATGGGTGCTATTTTGTTCAGTTTAATTTTTAATTATATAAATAACCAAATCAAAAACAAAATTTATAAAAAAAAAAAAAACTTGAAACCGAACCAAACTTGGTTCCAACCGACCAGTTTTGGTTCGGCTCGGTTTTCTATGTCAAAAACCAAAAAAACCTATATTGTTTTTTAACATCCAAAAGCCACAAGATCAAACACATTTTAATCATCAGCAACCCTTATAATAGTATTGAATCCATACCAGCCTTTTCTCAAGCAAACAGCCTCTTATAAAATCACAAAAACACATCACGCTCTCTTACAATAATTAATTGCTCCTCATTATCACAAACCTAAAAACCTACATCACCGAAAACATATTCTCAAATACAAACCACCACCACCACAATAAATATTATCCGGTGTCCATTGCCACTCCCTTTACTTATATTTTTTTTAACAAAAAAAAAACTTAATAACTACTAATAACCCAAACTATAAAATTAAGCCCACCCCCACTCTTTCTACCACCACTAATTACCTATAAATTGAAGAAATCTTAGTGCTGTTTAAGATTTAGAAGTGTTGTTGGTATGATATATCTGGAGATCATTGAAGAATGAAGATTAGAAGGTTAGGTGTGGCGTGGATTGGGGTGGTTGAATTTTGAAGAACAAAGAATTAATTGTGCAGTGTGCTGTGTGCTGTGAAGAATTAATTGTGAGACGTGAGTGGACTTGTGAGAGCCTGAGTGGGGTTAGTTGAACAATGAGTAATTAACTGGGTGTAGAGTCTGTAGACTTTTGAGTGTTGTGGGAGGTTATGCTGCTGTGACGATGGAAATGTGGTGTGGCCCCTGCAGGTTGTGTTGCGTGTACGTGACTGTGAGGGTTGAGAAGTATTTATAGATTTGTTTTTAGTTTAAATTGGTTAAGCTTAGTTTGGTTCCTCGTTTAAACATTATAAAACTAAAATTAAACTGGAAATTTTTTTAAATATTTTAATTAGTTTAATTAATTTTTTTCAGTTTTATCAGTTAAATCAGTTTTTTGTTTTTTTTTCTTACCTCTACTTGTCTTATGTTTGAAAATATAATTTAATATTAAATATTTATTTCAATTTAAAAATTTAAATTATTAAATAAAAATTTTAAAATATAATTTATATTATTTTTTAACATAACTGAAAATCTTTTTAAATTTAAACTATGTACATATTTACGTTTCCTATAATATAATTTATATTATTTTTATGAAACTACAATGAATGAATTATAATTTACTCTCATTCCTGGCTACCACGATCAATCACAAACCCTGACCACCATTATTCTCTCTTCCATCGAAGGTCAGCATAATTTTGCAATATGGAAAAAAAAGGTACTTAATGTTAATTACTATGAAAATATTAATTAATATATGATGCAAATCACCGGCCATGACATCCACCAATACCTTGATTGAAAAAACTTATATAATAAATAATTCACTGCCACATAATTGCAAACTAATTAATCATTTTTATAACTAAAGTGTATTGAATATATATAAAAAAAAAAAGAAAAAAAACTCATGCGTCTTGATTTTGGACCTTATAAGAAGTAATCACAATTCCTTATATAACTGGAGAGCAATAAATTCAGTCTTCTAACTCATAGAAGGTGTGAAATACAAAAACTCAGAGAGTGAGAAACATGGGATCTCTTCCAAAGAGCACCAAGGCTCATGCCGTGTGCGTCCCATATCCAGCTCAAGGTCACATAACTCCTATGCTCAAAGTAGCAAAACTACTCCATCACAAAGGCTTTCACATCACCTTTGTCAACTCTGAATATAATCACAGACGTTTGCTCAAGTCCAGAGGCCGTAACTCCCTTGATGTGTTGCCTGATTTCCGGTTTGAAACCATTCCAGATGGTCTAGGCGATCAGATCGATGCTGATGTTACCCAAGACACTTCATTTCTCTGTGACTCTATCTCAAAGGCTTGCTTAGTCCCATTTCGCAAACTTCTTGCCAAACTCAATTCATCAAATGTTGTCCCGCCTGTAACTTGCATAGTAGCAGATAGTGGCATGTCCTTCGCTCTCGATGTTAAGGAGGAACTTCAAATCCCTGTCGTCACTTTCTGGACTTCAAGTGCTTGTGGCACATTGGCCTATGCACATTACAAACATCTTGTTGAAAGAGGTTACACACCACTCAAAGGTACGTACTTGATAAATTTATTACTAATTTCATACTATCATGAATCTTTTCGAAGTAAATTGTTCATGTAACGTGTTTTTATCTTTGATATCAACGATGCAGAAGAAAGCGATTTGACAAATGGATATTTGGAGACAAAAATAGACTGGATTCCTGGAATGAAAGATATTCGTCTGAAGGACCTTCCGACCTTCATTCGCACAACAGATCGAAACGACGTTATCCTAAACTATGTGATAAGAATAATTGATAGAGCTTCAAAAGCTTCAGCTGCTCTTGTGAATACTTTTGATGACTTAGATCATGATGTTCTGGTTGCTCTCTCATCTATGTTTCCTCCGATTTATTCTGTTGGTCCTCTTAATTTGCTTCTTGATCAAACACAGAAAGATTATCTAGCATCAATTGGATCCAATCTGTGGAAAGAAGAGACTGAATGCCTGCAATGGCTCGACTCCAAGGATCCCAATTCTGTTGTCTACGTGAATTTTGGAAGCATCACTGTCATGAATCCACAGCAACTAGTGGAGTTTTCCTGGGGACTAGCTAACAGCAAGAAGAATTTTTTATGGATAATCAGGCCTGATCTTGTCAGGGGCGAATCAGCGGTTTTGCCTCCAGAGTTTCTTGAAGAGACTAGAGAAAGAGGCCTGATGGCGAGCTGGTGTGCGCAGGAAAAAGTCCTGAAGCATTCATCGATAGGAGGGTTTTTAAGTCACATGGGGTGGAATTCCACCATTGAAAGCTTGTCCAACGGCGTGCCAATGCTATGCTGGCCTTTTTTCTCCGAACAACAAACTAACTGTAAGTTTGCTTGCGTTGATTGGGGTGTTGGCATGGAAATTGAAAGTGATGCAAATAGAGATGAAGTAGAGAAGCTTGTGATAGAGTTAATCGATGGGGAGAAAGGTAAGGAAATGAAAAGGAAGGCAATGGAATGGAAGTCAAAGGCTGAAGCGACAACTGGTGTTAATGGTTCATCATCCATGAATTTGGACAAACTTGTCAACGACATGCTCCGCTTCCAAAATCCTTGAATTAGCTTCTTTGATGAAATTGTTGTTACATCTGGTTGTCTACCTTTAGCTTTTCTAGTGATCATCATTCTGTTACATAATCCACTTTTCCATTCAGACAATGGAATAGTTTGCTAATCTCCACGACAACGAGCCCTTAACTGAAATTAAACACATGCTCATTCTCCTCGTCCATTCGCATTAGCATGGTGGTTCGATAATGTGAGAAACAAATATACAAAACTTATCCGTATCCATGGAAAAAATTAACACTTTCCGAATTCATTGTTCACGAGGATTAAGGAAAACTTCTAACCTTTATGGTAATGGTATGAAATGTTGAAATAGACTTGTTGGCTTTAGTAATCATTAGAAATTGCGAAAACTATAAACAATTACAATGTTAGGATTAGAGTGTTAAAGAATAATAAAAATTACATCTTATAACCTTACTTAACAGTTTAAATTATTGGATTGAGATAAATTTCTGACATGGTATCAGAGTCTTAATAATTAAACAGTCACGAATTCAAATTTCATCATTTCTATTTATTTGATAAAAATTAAGCACAAGATAATATGGGTCTATGCAAGTTTTAAGCTCGAAGGACTTTTACTTGAGAAAGTGTGTTAGAGAATAATATAAATTATATCTTGCAATCTCACTTAATAATTTAAATTATTAAGTTGAAATAGTTTTTTAAGATAGACAAACCTATAATACTGAAGAAAGTTAATGATGTTGTAAGAATAATAACATTTTAAAGTTAATGATGTTGTAAGATAACAGAAGAATGCTAAAAAATATGAAGTTAAAACCTCCCTTATGTCGTGATTTATGAATATTTAAAAAGTCATGAAACACTCCAGCTTGCATGTAAATAAAGGTAAAGTGAAAATACCTGGTTTGAAATCACAATCATTTAAGATAAAAGCCCATTGTATTATTGAATCAAAAGGACATTGACATACGGGTCCTCCATCAGACATGGACATGCCTGACTTTGTCAAATGAACCAATTATAATAAAAGGATGTGAGAGCATTTAATGCTAAATACTAACCCTACAAAAGTTGGGTGCAAATATTATTGGTACGACCCATTTGTATTTGTATTTTAAAAATGTTATTGAAAAAAATTTAAAAAAAATTATTTTAAATTAATATTTTTTTGGTGCTTTTTAATTATTTTGATGCGCTGATGTTAAAAATAATTTTTAAAAAATAAAAAAAAATATTATTTTGATACTTTTCTGAGTAAAAAACACTTTAAAAAATAACCGCAAACACACTCCCACCTAGAGTTTTTGTTTGAGTTTGTTCTCTCAGGGTGCATTTCATTGTTAGACTTTGTGAACAGCCGAACCCTAAAGAATTCTTTAATGAGGTTGTAAGAATAATAACATTTTAAAGATTGTGTTTACAAGAAATGTTACCAAAAAAAATAATAAAAGAATGATGAAAAATATGAAGTTAAAACCTACCTTATCTCGTGATTTATGAATATTTAAAAAACATAATTATTCAACCTGACTCGAAAGTTAACATGGTTAAGAGATTAGATTCTGAGTTTCATGGATCGATTCAGGTAAACTGTGCTCTAAAGCAATAATGGAAGGTTTCATATTAGGTTAAAGATAAGAAATGAAAAGGGAGGCAATAATAAAGGGACCCAAAGTGGTTGGGCGTGGGAGGGATGAATATGACGTTGTTGGTTGTTTTGTGCAGAGAGAAAGGGCTTTTAATCTCATCAGTGCCAACCAAACATGTCTACATAGCAAGCTAGATTCTCGCGCTCCACTCTCCACGTCAAGTCAAGAATAATACCCAATAACATTCTGCCACGTTCAAACATCTGATTGACACATAACACCCCGTCCGATCACCCACCATTGCAATTCTGAGCCAATCCGAGCGGTCAATCACACTCCTTTCTCAATTCATTAAGTGGGTCTGACCTGACCGTTTCTTTCCCCCACGTCAACTTACGACTCAATCACCAATAAATCCAAGCCACGTGTATATGCAGATATTTCTAACCTTCCGATCATACATGCTGGCATCACAGCCCAAACTGCCGTCCTGTATGATATACAACCACACTGAAATAAATCAACACACAGATCATCACCACGCTGACATACAACATTGCTCATCATCATCTCCTCGCAAAGTTTATCTACCTCTCTGGCTTCATCACAAGCAACCAAGTTGTCCCTTGTTGGATACGTAGTTGGCCTGTTGGAAGCCTAGAAGCACAGTCCTTGCTCCTTTGTCGCTCTCATGCTCTAAAGCTTAAAAACACCACACAAACCCTCTCTCTTTTACATCTTTTCTCTGCAAATTCCTGTGGTTTCTACGTGCTTGAAAGCATTAGCTAGAAAGTGAGAGATGTTAAAGACTTGATAATGGTAATAAAGTCTGTAATACTAACCGTACAAAAGTTGGGTGTAAATATTTCTGGTCGAATTTTTTTATGTTTTAAAAATATTTTAAAAAAATTAATATTATTTTAGTGTTTTTTAATTTTTTTTATATACACTCCAGTACTGTTGGACCATTTATTTGAAATTATGAAGGTCAAGGGTGGTTAGTACTAGTTGCGAGAAAACGTGGAATGAATAATTATTTTTCCGTGTTAGAATAATAAACAATCAAAAGACAATTTTCTACGTGTAAGAAGATTCTGAATATTAGTGTAAGAAAATGTCAAAAAGTAAGTAAATGTTGAATATCAATGGAAGTCTGGCAAGGCATCAAGAGAGCTGCTGCCTCTAGACTTGAGTAAGCGTCTATGGTTATACTCTGTATTAACAAAGGTTATGTGAAAACCTTTGAAGTGGAGTAGTTTTGCTAGTTTTAGCATTGGGTTTATGTGACCCTGGGCTGGAAAAGGGATACACACGGCATGGGGTTTATTTGCCAAGTCTATGGACGCCATCTCTCCGATCACACACAAGAAGATTGAATGTTGAGGAAGGAGAGAAAGACGTGCCCCTTCTTATAGATAAAAAAAAAAAAAAAAAGGTGTGTGCCCTCTTCTCTGGGAATATTATTAGCACTTCAAAAAAAGCAACACAAGCCTGGTCCTACACAAGCAATATCAATGCAAGAATGTGAAAGGTAAATAAGTTTCTCAACTAACATCTAGTAACTTCTTTTATTTGTTGGTATTTGGCTTGGATACTCCCCAAGCTTGTGATTTTGAATGATTAGAGTGTTTGTTGGCTTGTAATCTAGCATTCCCACATCACATAGTAAATCTAATATATAAATATATATATATATATATATATATATATATTTATTAAAATTGAAATATATCTTGCTTTGATCTAGCAACCTTTATTTTTAGAAAATATTTAAGTCTTACAAGATTTTTCATCTCAAATTCGATTGCTAATTGTTTATAGATTTTAGCAATCTCCCTTGTATCATCCATTATAATGATCATGTCATCACATATATAATAAAGTTGTAACTTTTCCCTTTCCATGCTTAAACAATAATGCATGATTTGAATTACTTTGGCAAAGCCATGTTTTTTTATTATTTGACTTAATCGCCTAAACCATGTTCGAGGTAATTGTTTCAGACCATATAGGGCACGTGGCAACTTGCACAGAACTTTTATTTTTAAAGATGTTGTATAGCATGAAGGAGTGTCTATGCAAACTTCTTTTTCATGGTCATTTTGGATAAAAGTGTTCCTTACATCTAATTGATGTAATGGTTAATCAAGATTAATTGCAAGAGATAGTAGAACCCTAACTGTATTTAATTTAGCCACCGGTGAAAATTTTTCTTGGTAATCTACACTATAGGTCTGGGTGTATCTTTATGCAACTAGCCTCGTCTTGTATTGTTCTATAGATCCATATGCCTTATGTTTAACTGAGAAGTTCTATATTCACCCAATTGTCTTCTTTGGGGTAGTGGACCAAAGTCTATGTTTTTTTTTTAAGTAATGCCTCCAATTTTCTTTTATTTCTTTCATCCATTTAGGGTCCATTAATGCTTCCTAAACTCTTGTATGAATATGACATGCAAAGAGCTCATGTGAAAAATTTTTGAGAGGCTAAAGTAATTTTTTAGTGGAAACATAGTTGGTAATTGGGTATCTTGACTTATTTTTCTTTAATTTCTAGGGAATATTTGTTTGGTGTCTTGCCCTGGTTATGCCTGAAAGGTAAGTTGTCCCTAGCAGAAGTATTCATAGTATTGATAATTGAAAGTAAGCCAATATTACTTACGCCAAAAATATTCTTATAAGATGGTTTGCATGTACTAAGAGACAAGGGGTTTTGACTTTTCTCCTGGTGGAGTAAGTTCAATTTCTATAGGTTCTTCCTTTAATGGCTCCTTTCCTGATGATGGTGGGTAAATTTGATTTTCATACCATTCAAAAGTTAGCCACTTAAACTCTTCATTTGGTGTCTCCTGCTATAGAGAAAAGTAGATATCAAGAGATGGTAGAAATGGGCAAACTCTAGAAAAGTGACATATATAATTAAATTTGTATGCTGAAAGGTAGTATCATAGTAACGGTAGCCTTTTTTTATGCATAACATAGCCCAATAAAAGGCACCAAAGAGCACAAGGATCAATTTGATATGTTGGTTCTTGGGAAGGTGTACATACGCCACACATCCAAATATACAAGGTGTGAGCATGGGAGTAGTAAGTAGAGAAATCAAGGTTGATAGGGATTATGATGGAGTTTGAAGATTTAAAACTTTGAATGGAAGATGGTTGATCATATGAACAATAGTGGTAATCACACCGGGCCAATGTCTTGTAAGAACATGTGCACCAAGAAAAAGAGCTCGGGTAGTATCAAAAATTTATCAATTTTTCTTTTCAGCTACCTCATTTTATTATGGTGTTTATAGTCATGAAGTCTTATGGATAAGGTTGTGGAGTTGAAAGTAAAACTGAAAGTGGTGAGTTATATATTCTTAACTATTATTAGAATAAAGAATTTGGATCCAAGCAGAAAACTGAGTCTGAATCATAGCATGAAATGATTGAAAAAACTTAAATACTTTATCTTTAAGTTTCAACAAATATAACCAGGTCATATATATGCAATCATCGATGAATGTCATCAACCAACGTACACTAAAAGTAATAGAAATAGAAGATGATCCTCATACATCAAAATGAATTAAAGTAAAACGAGTATCATTTTTATTCATACTTAATGGATAACTATCCTTATAACTTATGGCTAAAATACAGGTATCATGATGTCACTCAGAAGCCTCCATATTTGAAAATAAATCAAGAAACAAATACCTTAGATACCCAAATGATAGATGTCCCAAACAATGATGTCACAACCAAATCTATCATGCCTAATTATCTTCTTAGTGAGAATATTCTTTATATGATAAAAATCAGCAAATATGAATACCACACAATTGAGGTCTGTAGTAATTTGGCTCATAGATAGTAACTTGTGAGTAAAGTACTGGATAATTAAAGAGAGGGTGATAGCATCACAAGTGTGTCCTAGAGCAGAACGGTTTGAGAGATCCACAGGTCAAAGGTCATATGATTTGTGGCCTTAGAATCAGTAACCAATCATCACATTCGGTATTACAGTGATGACTAATGAAGGCATCACAAAGATCACCTTGATTTATAGAGGAGGACTTCTATTGAGGGATAAGGGAGAGACATGGCTTGGCTGCTGCGACAAAAACTTTGCCTATGTTTACAGTTGTGCTAGCAGTGTTTTGTTTATTATTTTTATTTTTATTAGCTTAGAGCTCATGCCACTAGACAGGATATCCATGTAGTTGGAAGCAATTTTCATGTGCGTGCTTCAGATTGTCATAATGAGTGCACTTTTGTCGGTCAGATGATGATTGGGCTTTAGAGCCAGATTTTCCAGCATGTTAAGGGGTTGATCTAGAGGTCCCAGGCTTGAGGCATTTCAAAAAAACCACTTCTTTTAAAGAGGTTACTAGTTCATGTCACTTGAGTTCATCACCATTTCTCAAAAGGCTTCTCTACGAAAATGAGCATAAGTTTTCTCTGTAATGGGAAGCATGTGTAACTGCAACATATCACTATAAATGTTGTCTAGCTTATCATCAAGACCATCTAAAAATATATAGACTTGATCTTCGTAGATGAGATAATTATACCTTTGAATGTCAGCAGGGAATTCCATTGGATTTGGATGTCTGAAATCAATCTCACGCTAAAGCCTTTGCAAGTCAGTATAGTATTTTCCTAAGGATCCATCTGCTCGGCAGAGACGTGAGACATGACATTGAGGATAATAAACCTGAGAGGTGTCCCCGTCATAAAAATAGGTGGTGGAAGTAAAGTCTCACGCCTATTTAGCTATACGAAACCTAATAAAATTTTCAATTAAAGTTGAATCCATGGAGTTGATAGGCCATCCTTTGATAATGGCGTTGTTAGGGTGCCATTTTCAAAAGGACAAATCAGTAGGAGAAGACATGGTTAGTTCACTATTGATGTAACCCAACTTGTCTTTGCTATAGATGTACATCTCGACAAGTTAGGACCATATGCCATAGTTGAAACCATCTAACTTTATGTCAATCGGTAAAGCCATAGGTTTAGAGATCATGGTTGGGGTCTGAGCTTTGGACAAAGCTTCAACCATTTTAGAAGTGAATAATATCTCTGATTGTTCCCCAGAATCACTCTGATTTGTTGCTATCAATTTACAATTCATGCAAACAATTTGATCCCACCATAATTCCGAGTGAAAGGATAATTTTAAGATAAATTAAATTATTGCACCAAAACTACAAAAGTAAATAAATCTTACGGGCATTTGTAGATATTATACTACAAGTCTGGCCCATGAATCAAAGATTTCTATGACCAAATAAAATGAATTTATTGAGGTTTCAGCCTATATTAAATTTATTATGTGTGGCCTAATTTAAATTAAAAACTCAACTCAAATACATTTCATGGGTTTTACTTTAATATCCTTCAAACTAAGGTTGTTTCAAGTCATGTCCATGTTAATTTTCCTAAAATACACTTTAGATAAAGGACATTTGAGGTAAATTACACATAATTTATCTATAAATAAACAACAAAGCCATCAAATTAAAAAAAATGACACAAGCAAAGAAGACAATAATAGGAAGACAAAAACAAAAGACAGAAGAGAAGATAAGGCAGAGACTAAAGACCAAGCATAAATACTTGGAAATTCTATCAAAAAAATTCAAATAAAATCAAGAAAGCAAGGAATCAAAGTATTTTTCTTCATCAAATCAAATTAAAAAAACAAAGGATCAAAATCCTTTCTAAAACTTTCGAGCTCGTATAAATATCTTCTCACCCAAAACAAGTTTCAGATCTGATTATTAATCAAAGAATTTGTGCAAGTGAAGAAGATGTCAAGAGAGTTTCTATTTTTTCTTGTAATCTAAATTATTATTATAATTTTAATATTATTTTTAGTGTATTTTTAATAGGTGAAATTGTATGTGTACAATATCAGTATGGGGTGAAACCCAGGATCCCTGTATCCTGAGAATAGATTTTTTTTCAAATGCAGACCAAAAAGGCAAGTACGATATGGTGTAGCCATTCCCAAGTCCTGACGAAATAGTTGAGAGTGCAAACTTTGAAGGTTGCTGGAGACCTCTAATCTCTTCCTACATCCATCTCATGAAAAAGACATGACAATGAGGACGTAGTCGGATGGATATCCTTTTTAGAGCCCAATAAATGCAGGCCATTCATGTCCAAATTGAAGGACTTGAGAAAATTCAAAATTTCGCATCAAGACTAAGTTTATAGTTACAATCCAGTCAAAGACAAAGTAGGGAATTTATGGTAATTGCCCAAATGAACTCGTTATTACATAGTGCAGAGAAAACGTTTTATTGAAGGAATATGAACCAACGTTAGCTCCATCCACTGAAGCTTCGTCTGCCTGCCAAACATTTAGTCAAGAAACTGATGCTTGAGAAAAAAGCGTCTCTGGAGAGCACTTGAGTATGAACATGTAATTCCACCAGTGGACGACTCTTCCAAACTTATTACAGAGTATTCTGGTGAACAAATGGCCTTTCTGAGAAATCAAACAAGCTCGGAAGGAATTGATAAAATTATTGCTACACTTTTTTGTGGAAAGGGTTATTACATATCAGCAGATTGCCAAACATTTTCGTGCATTATTTCAAAATGGTTAAATTCTTAACATCCTTACAAGCTTGAGTGAGTAATCCATCAATGTAAGAAGCCAGATCAACCAATATTTGAAAGTTAACCGGGGCTTTGTAACTTGGTTGAATTACAGACCAGCAAATTCTCCACGGATCAGTTGTTGAGCTCCTTCAACTAGCCTTTTAATCACTTCAGATGCAGGCCAAATTTCTTTGATAAGGCCTACTCCTTGACCTGCATACATTGCCATGCTCTCAATGTCACCTGTCGTGGTCATATTAGGAACAGGACCTCCGAAACGCCGAATCTCTTTTTCCTATTTGTGAAGATAAGATATTAACAAGTAGGGATTTATGTTGGCCTTGAAAGCAATGGTAAGTGTTTTGGATTAAAACCTCAAAGCACAGAAGAAAGGATCAGAAAGACTCACCTCTCCATTAATTGTTGAACGACCAATGACTGGTTGGTTGATCTCATTTTCATGAGGTGGAAGGGACTTCCAATCATTGAAGAAAGGAGTAACCAGAGCACGCTGTGGTGCATTCGGCCACCTCGCTCGACCAAATATATTTGTATATTCAGTTCTATCAAGCTCAACTAACTTCCTTTTGTATGTGGGATGAGCATTGCTTTCCTCAGTCGCAACAAACCTGTGCATGTGATTTTAGTTTTAAGACCGTAAAGATAATAACGAACATGAAAGACTGTAAACTGCAAAGTTTTAAGTATGTGAGAGGATGGTTCTTCATACCTCGTGCCTAGACAGACCCCTTTAGCTCCAAGAGCCAAAGCTGCAACATAGCCACGTGCATTAGCAATACCTCCAGCAGCAATTACAGGTATATCGCGATCACCAACAAGGTCTGCTACCCTCGGCAATATTGAAATTAAACCTTCCTAAAAGTATATCAACAACAAATTCAAAGGGATTCAACATTCCTGAAAGTCAAGGGTAGAAAGGCATTCAACAATTTAAGATCATGAAAGCAGTATGAGAAGTAACAAACAAGGAGAAAAACAGAATAGCAGATCGAGAAATTATATACAGATTGACATACGTTGTGCTCAAAAAGATCTCCAATATATTACAATGTTTTCAATTATGAGTAATGAAGTTTGCTGATTTGTGAAACCAGCTAAGTTGAATCTCTGGTAACACTTTAATCATCAGATCATCAAAATAATTTATTTGGGCAGAATACATTTTGATGGCAGAGAATTCTAGAAGGGAGTGTGTTATTTTCTCAGCCCTTAGTTTTACTACTTGATCATCCCTACCCCACTATCATCAACTCCTCAAACAGTGGCAAGCAATAACCATACAATCTCTGAACAAATATAGTAATTAAATTATGAACAGCAGAAACTCTCATACCTGACCAATTACATGCCCTCCAGCTTCACGTCCTTGAACAATAATTCCATCTACACCTGCATCAATTGCTTTTCTTGCATCTTCAAAGCTCCCAACCTACAATGGATTTACAAATGATTTATTAGACATCAACAAGAAAACAGAGAGCGATGTAAGACAATATTCAATAGAAACTAGCTTAAAGTCAAATCAAGGAAAGCAATGCACGTAATACAACTCTGTTCCTCTGAATTCTATAAATCATATTACAGACAAACCGTGTTGTATAGCATGTTCGGAATATTATCTCCTTTTAAACTACATCTTAGCAGCCTGGTTCACGATTCACCATTAAGCATCTTAAAAAGCATGATTATTGTGCTGGTTATGAATACAAAGGTGTCTAAAAATAAGATATATAATGATTAAACTCTACATGACTGTGGCTGTCTAAGTGCCTCTTTGATATATAACCAATCAAGATTTGCAGGATAGAAAAATCTTATTCATGCTGGCCAAAAATAACCAATTAGCACAAATACATATGTGAGACTTACTTGTGGAACAACCTTGACTCCAGCAAGATGAGCCTCAAGCACAAGCTCTTTTGAACATTCACCCCAATAAACTTGCAAAACGGCTACCTTCTCATCCAATATAACCTTTAGATTCTCCTCATGTGGAAATGCCAGAACAAGACCAACCCCAAATGGTTTGTCTGTTAAGCTTCGTGTTTTCCTTATCAGTTCCCGTAAGTAATCAGGTGATTCCTGATAAAAAGAAATTTGAGACTATCATCTACTGTGATTTGATTTTTTTTTTTTCTTTTTGGTGATAGATTCTGTGCCAAAAATTAGAATACATAGCAAGTAATCTGCAATATTCAAACATCTATTCTGCGTGTAACGCTAAGAACGTAACTTTTTTTTCAAAATACATAAAGAATTTGAAGCTGGACCTTAACTCACTTCCCCCATTACAAATAGGGGCCCGTGGCAAATGAGATACAGATTACATTATCTGCAGTGCTGTTATTTGTAGGATATGGAAATTTAGAAAAATAGGATGCATGCTAGAACATCTTCTAGACATACAATGCATAGCCACTATAAACTCTTCCAATTTGTTGTAAAAGTAGAGACATCCCAAATAGTACAACTTCTTACATTTAATCAGCAGTTTAACCATCTAAAAGTTAATAACCCTACAATAATTTCCAGGACTCAAACCTCAACCTTCCTTTCTTCATGAAAGATAATTGTCCTATTTGTATAAAACTATGAAATAGTCTTGTAGTTGTTTTTCTGCGCGAAAAACTTAAGGCCATTAGATGTATATAAATTTCCTAGCTTTCCTTCCTTTCCTTTTTTTTTAATTGATAAGCTCCTTTATACAAGTATTCATCAAAGTTCATAATTTTAGACCAAGAGTGAATTCCAATGCCAGGATGAATCAACCTAGGTAACCAATCACAGTCCATTGCCAGGCTAAGTGTTAGTGTCTATTCACTCGCTATCCAATGAAAACCCAGCTTTATACTCTCTAATTTTGCACTTTCATAGCTTAAAAGACAAATTTCAAAACATCGTTCAGGGAATGATCAGCAAATATCAGAAGCAACAAAAATTAAAGAACGCCATTCACTAAACACCATTGATCGATCATAGAACACATTTCTTGATAACAGTGATTACAAAACAAAAGAAGAAACATACCCAATCAGGAGCTCTAAGCAAACCAAGCCCACCAGCATTAGCAACAGCAGCAACAAGCTCTGGACCTGAAATATCAGGTCCTAATGGCGCTTGTACAATCCCATATTCAAAACCCAGAATCCCTCTCCAACCCATCTTTCTCACTCTCTACCACTCTCCAATTATTGTTCTTGAAATAAATTGATCAATCTTAAGTTGAATTCACTAGTATATATATTTAGTGGTTAATAAATTAATAATATTTGCACTCCAAAAGAGCAAATGAAACTTGCCTGCCTGGTGGGACTGGCTGCTTCGTAGGAGGTGTTTGAGCTTAGCTTCTCCCATTGTCTACACGTAAGCAGAAAGAAAATTTGTCTTCTTTGTTCAGAGTAAATTATTCTTTAGTCACTGATGTTTTAATCATTTTATAATTTAATCCCTCTGTTTTTACTCTTCGTATCATTTGAAAATTAAGTTCTTGAAGAAAACAAATCATAATGGGACCTTAAATAAACATGGAGAAACATTTTACATGAAAACCGTCATCAATTGCTAAGACGATAAGGGACTGAGATGTAAGTTTTTAAACAAAAGGGATCAAATTATAACATTATTTGAAAATAAGGGATGAAATGAATGATTATATTCATTAATCCATGTGGCTTTTTAACGTAGGCGAGGACGTTAGATTCCTTGGCTTTTTTTTATTTAAAGCCGCGGCCGCCTTCTGCCACTTCTATTTTGGCTTTTCTTTCGTTTTGGATCAGCCTTAGCCCCAGCGGAGACTTATCAGAATGTGTTTGGCAGTGTAGTTGTAGTTGTTTTTTAAATAGTTTTTTATGCCGAAATATATGTTAATGATGTTTTTTTATTTTTTAAAAATTATTTTTGACATCAGCACATCAAAACGATCCAAAAAATACAAACCGCACTCAATTTTAGTTAAAAAAAATTTAAAATTTAATAAAACGCAGGTACAAATACAATGCCAAACAGACCCTTAAAACTTTTGATTTGAACAAGAAACTACGTCCGCATCGGCTTTAGGAAGGGCCTTAGCCTTAGCTCCAAGATCTCAGTTTGCATCAGGATTTCAGTTCTCACCAGGAGCCGATTGCTCTTAAGGATTAAGGCTTGGCTTATTCTCATTTACTATTAGTTTTGTCTGTTCATTTGCTCTGATCGCAGAGCCTTTTTTTATTTGGCTTGCAATAAAGCTAGGCTACGGTCCTAGTCGAGGAACTCCCACTGTCGACTGGAATTCTCATATGAGAATATTGTTATAATTTGTTTTTATGTTTTAAAAAATTTTATTTTATTTTTGTTTTAAATTAATATTTTTTTAATATTTTTAGATATTTTATATGTTAATATCAAAAATAATTTTTAAAAAATAAAAAAAATATTATTTTAATATATTTTCGAGTGAAAATTACTTTAAAAAGCAATTACTATTATATTTCTAAACACACGTATATATATGCGGAAATTAATTGGTGTTTTTAAAAATTAATAATTATATATAGAGAGAGGTAATTATAACTTAGTTATTATAGCTTTGCAAAACAAATTAACTACACCCTATAATTTCATTGAAGGCATTTATAATTTAATCATTTGTGTCTATTCATGTTTTTTTTTTTTTTAATAAATTAAATAATTAATAGATAAGATAAAAAATTGAGTTAAAGATATTTTTTAAAAAAAATATATGGTTGATTTATACATAATAACAATGATTAAGAAAAAAAATATATAATTTGATAAAATCATAGGGAGGGACTATCTGATTAAACAATTAACACACACAAAATCTCGTAACAAAATGGTTGTGAATCTATTTACAAAATACTATTGATTATAATAGTAGATTTTTCCTTCAATCATGATACATTTGAACTAGTAATTAGGAGCAATATTATTATTTCACCATAATTCAATTGTTATTTTCAAATTATACATAGATTAGTCTTTTTCAAAAAAAAAAAAAACATTGCAAAATAAAATAACTTTGTTACCTCGAAGGAAAAAAAATTACACTCAAAGGGTTTAAAATCTTCTCAATTTTTTAACATGATAAAATTATTTAATTATCCTTATTAAAAAATATATACAAAACTATCTTGATGGGATTTTCCATCATTTCATTCAAGTTTTTTAGTTAATGTTAAGTTGAATTAGGGGAATTTTTGTATTTAAATAAAAATTGAATATTATTAAGAAAAACACTACCTAGCTCATTCAACGCACGCGCAAACAAGTGGATGGTAGTTGCGCTTTTTAAGTGGTGCGTGCAGGGTTATCTCGTAACCAAACATCACCATTCATGACGACGTTTGAATCCTCTTCACCTTCCCTCTATAATGTGATGGAGCATGTGGCTAACGAACCTCCGGTTTGAAGACGACAACTTTTTTTTTTATTTTTTCCTCCTCCTCAATTTTCGTGTCTACCCTTTTAATATTTCAACTCAATCCTTTAATTTGTTATTCTTTCAAATTTAATCTATATTGTTTTTATTACTATTTATTTTATTTAAAATAATTTATAAAATTAAAAAAAATTTTCAATTTTATTATTTTTTTTATTTTTAAAATTTGGTATGGATTTTTCTAGGCTATAAAATTACAGGGAACTAGAAATTTGACATCATTCTCTTAGAAATCAAAGAGTTCACAAGAACATTTCTAACCCTTTCTCCCTCTCCTCCATTTCTCACACCATCTCCGACGATAAAATCAACTGGCCACCAACACTGTGGACAGTATCATGACCACCACACCACAACCATTTCCAATCGATGTCAATCTCTTCATTTTCTAGTTATGGCAGCCCCTTTTTCTTTTCTATTTTGGCCAAAACAACCCTAACCATCCACCACCACAACCTTTTGCTAATTGGCTCCACAAAAACACACCGAGCACTGTTTCTATCATTAATATAGATCTTCACAACAATAGCAAGCAGTAACACTCATCGGTGACGAGAGAGAGAAGAGGAAGAATATTGAAACTTGACATGGCTTGATCTCTCGCCTCAAGGGATGGTGAGCTTCACAACCAATATAGGAACAAATATGAGGTGAAGCCTCTTTTAATCCACCCCAAAACGTGCAGCCTCCATCACTTTAGCATGGATCCATACGCCGATAGGCTTATTTCTCATATGCACATGCCGGCCACGCACCACCGTGAACTGAGACAGTTCAAATTAATCTCAGCAACTTCTTTCTCCTATTCCCTCAATTTTTTTAAGGATGACTTTGAACCCCAAATGATTATTTATTATTATTTAATTAATTAATTAATCATTTATTTATTATGAATGATTGTGTATTATCATTTAAAGTGTTGGGATCACACAACCAACCCCTGATAAATGAACCACTGTTATATTTGGATGTTAACCTAAAAGATAGTGAAATTTCTTGGTGCATAACTTTATTGCATGCAAATATTTTCAAATTATTTTTTTTATCTGGAATGATAAATAACTTTATTAGTATTGTTGTTTTTTTAAAAAGAATTTATGTGCATTAAGAGTTTTATTAATCATAAATCAACTATGATAAATGAACTCTTATCGGGTATTATTCTTAGATATCAACCAAAAAGATAATAAAATATTTTAATACATAATATTTTTTTTGTGTGTGTATTTAAACCTTTATTTTATCATTTTTTTCCTTGTAATTTTTGTTGCATATTAATCGATTTTATTATCCAAATATAAACACATAATAAATGAATTATCATTATCCTTGCAATCTAGTTATGTATTAATTGAATTTACTCAAAAAACAATCCAAGATAAATGAATTGTGACTCAATGTTACCTTAAGAAATTATCTAGCGGGTAATAAAAGTGATTAATACATTACTTTTTATTTTATAAAATGTGTGTTTTTGTGTGTGTAAAAGAATAATAATGGTTTTTCTTCTTTTAATTTGTGGGTACAAGCTTATAGGCTTGATAGTGTCCTAGACAGTATCCTTCTAAGCTATTATTTTATTTATTCATTTAGTCACCTTCAAAGAGGCAGAGTCACATGACAAAATTAATTTTAAATTTATAAAAATATAAATTGTAAAACCTTAGAATTATTTCAAGTATTCATTTGTTACTTGATGTTGAATTTTCTATGTGTCATATTGGTATGTATGAATTTATTTTCTTGTTTTTATTTTTTAGATATTTTTTTTCATGATAAGAGCGAATTTAGATTGGATTGAAACAGCTTTAAATAGTTCACTGAGCGTTAATAATGATATTCTAGACTTATTTCAATCATATAATTTTAAACAAGTATATACCTATTATTTGTTCACATCCTCTTTAATCCAGTGCTTATATTTCAGAAGTGATTATTGGATATTAAATTACTATCTTAAACCTTAGTTCTTTTATCTTTAATAACAAAAACACTTATATACTTTAGACAAATGCTTAGCATGTTAGCATATTATGTACTTTTATTATTAAAACAAATAAAAATTCAGCTTATCTCTAATTATATATATATATTAGAGTTTCTAAAAAGATAAAAACAAATTAATTTTTTTAAAAAACACTTTTTAAACATAAAAATAAACATATCCTTCGACTTTCAAATGCATTCAAAAACCACAAATTCTATACTATTTTTTTCTTGTTCTACATAATTAAAAATAAATTTTTCACTGTGAACAAAAAAACCACAATAATTTTTCACCATATCAAATAATAAGATTACAAAATTTATTCCCTAAGTTAAGTATGGGAACACATAACACTATAAAGCCATTAACTTGAATCACCACAATAACAATTTTTTTTTTTTTTTTTAAAAAAGAAGAGCTCATTACTAAACAAAACGAATACCAATGAAGCACTTAGTCATTGTGACATGTTTGTCAATAAGCCCAAATTCATATACTTCAAAATTCGTCAGTCCAACTCCAGCTTATCGGGTCAGGCTTAGTTAAGAATTCTGGATCTTCAGGTGCTTGTAAAGCTCTCTCTACCTCTCCTGTTGTCAAGTAAGGCCTTCAAGAGGCAAAGAAAGGTTCTTGTCAAAAAGAAGTCTAAATCTTAACGTATAAAACCAATTGACCCCTCACCTTTAAATGATTCTGTGTTTTTCACATTCAAGACAAAGCCTTCACCATTTTACGATGTTTTTTTTTTTTTTTTGTTCATTAATTTTTCCCTCACTCTTGTATATTCCACCAGCTAGGACTTCAAGCGAGTTCAGAAGTATATGCTTTTTAGTTGCAAAAAAATTTAGAGTTCTTGATCATTTTGAAACAATTTTTGTAAGATCACTACTAGAAAATAGACATATATAAACAAACACACCAAAAAAAATATTTTATCAGTAAATTGCGATGAATCTTCCCAACTTAATATGCCCCCACAGTAGCCATCGATAAACACCGACAAAAATATTCTTTCAATAATTACAATGGAAAAGGGAACAATGAAAAAAAAAGGTAAAAAGTACAATAACACGTTATTTTTACTGACAGAATTACCAATAGATTTAAATTCACTAATAAATCCATTTGTAATATTTAATTTATGACCTAACGAGCGACTCTCCTCTCCCCCTCCCTCTTTTCTTCTTCTTCCTATATTTTTATCTAGGGGCTAAATTGAAGAAACCTACAGCCAAGGGACCCAATTGGTTAAAATCTAGGATGAAACTGAAGAGATTTAAAAGTTCAATGGTTAATTAAGGGCTAAATTGAAAAATCCAAGACCAATGATCAAAATAAAAAAGACGCTGAAATTTGAGGTTGAAATTGAAGTTCATCAGTGGAAAAATTGCACAAAATTAAAAGTTTGAAGCCAATCAAAGATGTAATTGAGAGAAATTACAAATCAAATAACTAAATTGAACTTTACCAAAACAGTGTAGTTTTGGTTACTATTCATCTTCTGCTTCATTTTTTTCCTGAAAATACTGCTCAAGGGGCTACTTTTTAAGAACCTTTAATGCTTCATCTCTCTACCAAATTTGACAAAATTTACACGGAATGATGGCTTGACATTTAAGTACATCCCGGTATGGTCCTTTCTGACCGATCGACACCACAACAGCTATGGTATTGGCCTAAAAAGATCAACTTAGACAGCCTTTAACTGTCAAAATTAACGGTTCATGATGGCCACCTTGAGCCAACAATTGGGATACTTCAAGATTGAAATCAAGGGTCAAGATTTGGCACTGTTAAAGATAAAATGTTTGTCTTTCACCTCCTATAAATAAAGATGGATTACATGCCCTGAGCATAAAAAAATCCAGTGCAAATTTTTTTAAAAAATAGCCCCTTAGTTTTTTAGTCCTTATCACTTTTTTTCTTTTCTGCCACCACGACCTTGACCTCTACAGCCACCAACAACCTCGCTACATGTTTCTCCACTAATAGCTCCCACCACGAGCTACCAGCTGGCCACCTCCATGTAAGGAATAATCGTTGCAGGTTTTTTTGTTCTTTTCATTAAAGGCTTTTCTTCCATTGGTGCCACCTCTAGCCACACCGTGCACCACTAGTAAGACCACCAGCCATAACCCCTTTCTCCAGGTGAAATTCTTCTCCCCCTTCCACAAGATCAGCCATGGTATGTATAAAGAAAATTTGTCCTGCATGCAGAAAGCAATTTAATTAATACGGTTGCTGGGTCGGGCCAGCAACCATATGGGATGTGGGTTGGAGCTGTTTTAGCGATGGGCTGGGCAGGTTCCATCCCATCAAAAAAAAAAAAAGTTAGGCTGAACCCAACCTGAGTTAGGTTTCATCCCATTAAATATAAATATTTGTTGGGTCGCTAGTCAACCCAACCTGACTAAGTTAGGCTGAACCCGTTTCGGTGTAGCCTGAATAGTGGGTCGAGTTCCCTCCAATTTATATTTAATAATAATAATTTCAAGAATCATTTCAAACAAATATTTATCAGTAATTTTAAATTACTAAATCATATCACTAGGATAAGTCAAAATTAAAGATATGGGCTGCATATATATATATATAAAAATATATATATATATATATATATAAAAAAACACGCAAGAAAAGGGACACTCATAACACAAAACTATGATGATTTTGACAAAATTTGCATGATTTTAGCCTGTGTGGGACATAAGGCCTCGACGAGAACTCATAACACAAACAAAGGATTAAATAACTCGGCACTGTGTGATAATATTTTTTTAAATAAAAATTATTTTTAATACTAAAACATTAAAACAATTGAAAAACACATAAAAAAATTCATTCAAAATAAAAAAATCAATTTTTTTTTAAAATACTTTTGAAATGCAATGCTGTGGTTTTGTATCATGATCAGAGTCCTCAAAATTGCTCATCACAAAAAATAAAACAAATACCTCGAAATAAAATAATGGTGATTTAACCAGCTTGCTTCTTATGATTCAACTTGTGATACAACAGCATCATTGCAAACTTTTGGCACGTGAAAAAGGCATTTCACATGTGTTGAGATTTTTGCAACATTGTCCGTGGGATGATGGCTCCTCAGTAGTCGCAATAAAATTGATAGCGACTTTACGACAACGTTTTCCAAGTGATATGATCATATCTGTTTGAAAAAAACACGCTGGCGATTATCTTGTTCACATTTCAAAATAAAATATTGTCTGTTTATTCCACTTTTTCGTGCTCTTTTTTAGTTAATTCTCAACAATTCGTTAATGAAATAATTTTTAATGTATTTTAAATTTAATGTATTAATTTTGTCTTAATTTATTTATTTTCATTAATCTCAAAACTCACTTGATTGCAGCGTATTATGATCTCCATCATGTGGGGCATTCTGCTAATTATTTTGTTCGAGATGTCCATTGCTTTGGACGGCATGGCCGACTTGCCCGAGCCTAAAAATTGAATACATTGCCTTCGTGGAAAAGGAATTGCAAATTTGTCTATCTATTAGTTGTAATAAATTGACTTCCATGTCACTTTTTTATTTTTTTATTTCAAAAATATCTTTAAAAAAATAAATTTTTTATTAATTCTTTTTAATGTTTTGATCTGACGATGTTAAAAATTATTTTAAAAAATAAAAAAAAAATATTATTTTAATGTATTTTCTAGTAAAAAACACTTTAAAATATAACTACAATCACACTCTGAAATCACCCCAATAAATCCTACAAGTAGCCCTGCTTGCAATTATCACTGAGATTATAGAATTAAATCATGCATATATCTTCAGACAAGCTAATACCTATAACAGAAAAAAGAAAATTTATAATGTGAATTAATATGTTTGGAAGGAATTCTGCTTGTAGACTTTATGAAATCAATTCAATTGCTATTTTACTACTCCATATAAACTATGAGCATTCAATAAATAAATCATATATATATATATATATATGAAGAAAAGAAAAAACCAAACATGTTGAGAGTGGGATTTGAACCCACGCCCTTTCGGACCAGAACCTTAATCTGGCGCCTTAGACCAACTCGGCCATCTCAACCATGGCTGCCATCTCGGTAGAATTATACATTATATTAATACATTAGTGTTTTGCTGAACGCTTGCAGACAAATCCTAGTTATCATTGAAGTCTAAAGACGAGTTAAATCGCAGGTCCTAAATCTAATGGCAGGATTTAAAATGTCTTACTTCTTTGCTTAAAGCCCAAAAACTACATACAAATCAAGCGTAGTAGGATTGCAACCCCTAGTATAATGCCTTGATTGAGTTTTAAGGATTAGGTATATTTCTCATATTCGATTTCCATCACTTTTAGACATAAACATAGATTTTAGTCCAATATTTTCTCAACAATTATTATATGCGTTCCATCTACGCAATTGCTTAGCTGGGACACAAGTTTTAAGATAGCACAAGCCGAAGAAAAAACACGAAATTATGCTAGTTGACTTCGAGCCCCTTTTTTTTATGTTTTAAAAATGTGTATTTTTTTTAAAAAAATGAAATTATAAATAATTATAAATGCTCCACGTCTCGTCAATTCAATTTAACAAGGACTGCGCCTGCTAGAACCACAGTATGCAGAGGATCTCCTCTTCGACCATATTATTGCTAATTTTGAGTGTTCCGTCCGAACACCGAGTACAAAGGAGTTGCTTGTACGATTCGCTCGCTAGTAGGAAAAGGTGTGAATCAACTAGCTGTACACCTTGCTGGAAGCTATGTGATGTGACTAAGGATGCTTGAGAGTGTGTGGGGAATAAAGTGATCGTAGAAACAGGCCATGCAATATAGGCAGTGATCACAAAGTCGGCAACTTTATTTTGGGAGCCAAATGAATACGTTGAGATGGAAAATTCTTTACTCTTAGGTAATGAGTAACTTTTGAGTTTTAAATGGGTTGATTTTGTGAAAACAATAAACAAAAAGGAAAGGAAACCTAGTGTCTTTTGAAGTATGAATCATATCATCAAAGAATGAGATTTAACTTATATAATTATTGGTGAAGTTTTTAACTTTTACTAACCAAAATTTTTTATTGCAAGTTAGATATCTCACCAATCATATTATATTTCTATGATTTTTTATTGTTTGACTCAGTTTTGCGCTAATAAACCTTGTTGTTTGACTCACTTTTGCGCTAAGAGACCTTGTGTACACCTGGTTATTCATGAGTGCTCTAAAGATTTGTTAGTATCTAATTAGAACAGCTCCACTCCAAATTAACTCATATAGGTTATTCCATCAAGTATTCATTGTAATTTGAACATTATCCAGAAGGAATATGAAATTCATTAAGAATTTTTTAGTTCACCCATTATTTAATTACACTCTAGCACTATTCTCATATCATAGAAAAGAACTTATTTTATAGAGCTACACAATCATATAGGTTAGGTTACCATCATTTTGATTCCTCGACTAGCATTAGTTTTATTCCCCTTGATTTTTCGAATATCATCTTTCTACCAAATGATTTAGTCAAAGGATCAGTCAAATTCATTTTTAACTTCATATAATCATATGGAATAATTATATCTTTTGACAACCACTTTATAACATCATGTCTTAATTGGATATATTGATTTTTACCATTAAAAGATTTATTCTTAGCAAAGGCTATTGCTGCTTACCAATCACAATACATTGATATAGAAGGAGTTGGTTTTATTCCCAATTGAATTTCAGTTAGAAAAATCCTCAACCAATTTAAACTTTGCTTGGATGATTTTCAAGACAATGCATCACCACCAAGAATAAAGAATGCCATTGGTGAATTTAATCTCATCTAAATCTAAAATTTAGTTAGCATTGGTATATCCTTCTAATCCAGCGGGAAATTAACTATATAAAATACGTCCATGGTACCTCTCAAAATATTTCATTAGTCGAACCATTGTCGCTCAATGCTTATGATTAGGATTATATGTATATCTACTCAATCTACACGCAACGTATGCTATGTCGGGTTGAGTGAAGTTTATTAAATACATCAGACTCCCAATAATTTAAGCATACTCAAGCTTAGCAACAGCTTCACCTTTATTTTTCTTTAATTGAGTGTTATCATCATAAGAAATACTCACATCTTTCACATCAAAGTGACCAAATTTGTTGAGAATTTTCTCTATAAATTGTTATTGTGTTAACATTATACCATTGTCTCTTCTTATAATTTTAATATCCAATATCATACCAACTTTACCCATGTCTTTCATATCAAATTTAGGGGTTAAGAAATGTTTAATGTTATGCTAACACAAAAAACAAGCATATCATCTACATAGAAACTAATAATCATTTATTCATTATCAATAAACCTAGTATACACACATTTATCCACACTAACTGAAGAAAAACCATCATTTCTCATGTCATTGTTTAGGATCTTGATTTAAATCATATAAAGACTTTTTCAACTTGCAAGCTTTATTCTCTTTTTCATAAATTATACAACCTTCAAGTTGTAACATATATATATATATATATATATATATATAAACAATTTTAACATCCATTTGATGTATAAAAAGGTTATGAATATAAGCAAGGTAAAACAATTAAAACTTGAATTGATTAAATTCTAGTTACAAGTGAAAATATATCAAAATAATCCATATTTTTTATTGAAACCTTTTGCAATCAATCTTGCTTTGTATTTTTCTATATAACCATCAGGAAAATATTTTCTTCTAAGAATCCATTTGCAAACAATAGGTTTTGCACGTAGGAGCAAATAAAAAATCTCTTAAGTTTGATATTATAAAAGCGAATCAATTTCAAGTGCATGAGAAGTTTTTTTTATTTAATGGATAAATGTGTTCAAAGAATTCTGCATTCTTGTTTCAATAATAGTATTGCATTCTAGCACATAACTTTTTTGGTGTTGTTTGTTTCCAATAATGCAGGGTATATATAAGCAAGAAAAATAAATGAGAGAATTAAAAAGTTGTTAGAGAATTAATTCCAAGAGCTTTTAGAAAATTAATTTACGAGTTCAAAGATAGTGGTTTTAATTAACGGCAAAAGAAAACTATTATTGAAGATAAAAGATCTAGAAAGTATAGGCATTGTCTTGTACGCACGAAGGTCAGGGAACCAGAGGTTTTCCGCTTGTTCGGCTCTACCTTATATGTATAAGCCTACCACCCATTTCTTATTGTTTCTAGTCTATATCAAAGTTCACTATATGAAAATTAGAAGAATGTTTTATTTTTCTAACATGGGATTGGAAGCCCACTAGTATATATATTATTTGTTCACAAAAAAAAAATTGTGTTTTTTCAATGTGGGATAAGAAATCTTTTTGGTTAAATACTTCAACTTAAAAAAATAAAATAGTATCATTCCAATGTGAGATAAAAAAAACTTTTTTGAAATAATCTTTTAACCTTTATTATTTATAATATAATTCAGAGGAATAATATAATTTCTTTAAGAATCTGAATACTAATCAATACAAAAATGTAAGCTATATAATGGTTATAAAAAAATACTATATATTTAGTTTGAGTTAATAATTTTGACTACCACAAATAATGTTTATTTTAGTTTTATGATAATCCTTCCTTGAGGAATTCTTTAGTGTCTATTTTTGTATTACAACTTGTTTTTTTAAAGTGTTTTTAAAATTATTTTTTCATCTAAAGAATACTAAATTGTTGTTTTTCTCCTCTATTAGGAAAAAAGTTATTATTTAACGTTTGAAACAATACAAATCAAAATCAATCAATTAAAAAAAAATTAATTAAACAAAATTTGTGACTATTTTTTTATAATAAAAAAAATACCGTAATAAAAAAATATTTTAACCAAATATATTTATTAATCTTCTTCTAAAAAAACAAATTATGATCACAATGAAAACTCAATGGTTTTGTCTCAAATAATTAAAAGAATTCATTTCATGGATCCCAACCCCATCAGCAATTCATATAAAAATGATTGTTGTTTGCTTGTGCACGTTCATGCTTATGTATCCTACTTGAATGAGCTCATTCTACGTTCATGCTCATATATGCTATATCTCATTTTGAAAAAAAAAAAAAAAACATGAGGCAAACGTTCATAAATTGTCCCCGAATTCAATACAATATCCTCAGAGAAAAGTCTTCTGATCCCTGCCAAAAGTGATTGCTCTTTAATCTAAGCGTCCAAGTATTTTTTGATGTACAAGGGGCTTTATCTCCTTTAAAATGTGTTTATTATTTATTTTTGGGTCAATATAAATAAAATAAAATGTAAAAAAAAGAAAATACAAAAAAATTAAAAAATACTGGAAGAAAATTACAAAAATATATCATTAAGAAAAATATACTAGAACGCCTAGGAAATTGCTAATAACTGGTTGAGAAAGATCAAAATATACAAGATTGAAAAATTTAACAGTGTATTTTTTACTGATGAAGACTCCATTAGCAGAGAAAAATTCGATTGAGGAGAAAATTTTTTAATTGGATATTTAAGGACTCAATTGAAATTTTTCAAGGTTTAATTGAATTTATTGAGAGCTTAATTGCAGAAAAAATGATTTTTGAAGTCAATTTAGGCTTTAATTAGAAGAAATTAAAGTATAAAGGTCGAATTGCAATTTTAAAGAGTTAATTTGATCAAATCAGGGCTTAATTGCATAAATATTGAAGTTTGATGGACAATTAGGGACTTGGTTGAAGAAATTCAAAACCAAGGACCACGCTGAAAAAGCCACCTAAATATAGGGGCTAAAATTGACCAAATTAGGGGCCAAATTGAAGAAATTAAAAATTTATTGGTTAATTAAAGGTCGGAATGCATAAATTCAGAACCAATGACTAAAATGAAAATAGTGATCGACTATGGGGTTGACAGTTGAGTTTAAAGGTGAAATTGCATGAAATTAAAAGTCTTAAGATAATTACGAGTACAATTAAAAGCAATTAGAATAACAAGGACTCAATTGAATTCTGTTAAATCCTAAATAAAGAACCAAAAGTAAGACCTTTGTGGCCTGCTTTTGTTGTTGTTTTTTTATTTGTTTTGGTTTACATTTATAGTAATAAACATAGAAAAGATGTTTGAAATGTTTAACAAATGATGTTGCATTCACCTCTTTGTTGATGTGTTGTTTTATTTAATGATGTTCTTTTAAAGTCTTTTTATGTTGTTGATATATTAAAGTTTCTATTTAAGTTTTTTTGATATATAATATTGTTTTAGTTTTTATTTAGCTTAAGAAATACATGTGAAAGCAAAGGTATTTATCCTAGTTTCACTAGGCCTGTTGATGTACAAAATGGGTTTAGAAAACTAATTTTGAATCCATTTTGCATGAACACATAAGTTGTTTTAGGTTGTTAAATTTTTGAATTTAGTACCTCACGCTTAATTTTTTATGTTTTTTGGATTTAAATATATTTGTGTATGGTATTGTAACTTATTGGGATAGAAAAAACATATTTTAGAAGCAAAAACTACTTATTTATAGGCTTGGCAATGGCTAGGAATTTCTGAGCATGGTTAGGTTTTTTTCTGGGTTTATGGGCATTGTTCTTCGTATTCTTGGGAAGAACATTGCTTTAGTTTCTTGATTTGGACCAATTTCGGTCCATTTCTTTGCACATAACCTTTTCTTATGTATAATTAACCAATAATCTAGTGTTTATTTGCATCAATAACATATTTGTAATGGTTTTTAATCTTAGGGTTTCAGTTTAGAACCAAAACTCATTTTAACAAAATCATGATGTTTAAGAGATAATCGAAGTGAATTGATTCTAAATTATTGATCCTTTCATGTTTTCCAACATGTATATGCATTCATTTTGACTAAATTTGGTTTGTTGTTGTTGGGTTTGTTTTGGTTGTTCTTCGTGTTCTTCATTTTTTTTATGAGTTTAATTTGTTTTATTCAAGAATTTTTGAGTTTTTTATTATGTTTTTGGGGTGTTTAATCTGTTTTTTTTTTTAGTTTTGTTTGTGGGTTATTTTTTAGGTCAAACCAAAATTTTTTGTTCGGTTTGTGGTCAAACCAAAACTTTCAGGTTAACTCAGTCAAGTTAAATGATTAAATAAATAAATAAGGTGGATCAAAGGGTTTAGTACCCTGTTTGACTTTTCATAATTTTTGTTAAAGGGTTTTTGGATTTAAAGGTGTGTTTGGTAAATATTCTTTAAGCCTATTTTTTATAGTTTTATTACAAAGAAAATAAGTTTTTATCAATCAAAGCCTAAAATGTTATATATATATTCATTCTTACATGTGGCTAAAAATCATAAAGTTATTTAAGCATTTTTTTAATTTAAAATACTTTGGCATGTTTTAAAAAACAAATATGCATGGATTTTACAATAGGCTTGTAGAATTCCAAAGGATTTTGGTCTATATTTTAAAAATATTTTTTTTCTTTTGTTTCTTTTAATATGCTGGATTATGAACTTATATGTAAGATATATTCTTGATATTAAATAAAAAGATAATTTATTTTAGTTTTTATATTGACATTAGAATGATTAATTTTTTAACCTGATAAGACAAGGACCTCCTTATTGAGGAAAACTTTTCTTAAACTTTAAACAAATCAATAGTTAGAAAATACAACATTTCCTTATTTTATATTAGAAAATAGACAATGTAGTTGACCTCAGGTAAGACGTATTAGGGGTGCTAATACTTTTTTTTTACGCAATTAGTGTCATTACCTAAACTCTGAGACCAGTTAAGGTTTCTAATGATCAAAATACTAAGTGGCGACTTTCATTTTTTTTCTACTGATAAAGAACAAGAATTCCTTATCTTTTCCACCTACATCATTCCCAACGATTCTGATCCGGAAAGATGATTATCACAACACTGCACATGTACGACAAGATGCATAAAAATAAAACCAATAGGAAAGCAGAAAGTTGGAAACCATTTTCTCTTATGGAATTGCCAGGAAACTATGCACTAAAATATTGTAGGTTAAGTTATTAGAAGAAGTCTCAATATATAATTTATATAATTTTTTAACATATTTCTCCAAGTGAAAGTCTTTTTGGATTTGGAATTTATATAGACTCATATTATCTTGTGCTTAATTTTTATCAAATAGAATAAAGATAATAAAATTAAAACTCGTGGATCATTTAGTTAGCAAAGATTTGATATTATATCAAATAATCATCTCAGCTCAGTAATTTAAATTATTAAATACTTTTTTAAGATATGAATTATATAATTTTTTTTAATACCGTGACTCATATTTCAAGCTAAAATTTCCCATAAAATAAAATTCTGAGTAGGGATACCCGCACATGATCAAGGTTTGCTATATAAAGATTATTTTTCACGGTTTGCGATGAGAAAGCATGGTTAAGTTATTCTCTATAACCGTCATTCTATATCTATCCATTTCATGTTTCTTTTCTAGTTACAAATTAACCCTCGTCAAAGCCACCAAACAACATTTAGGCTCCCAACAAATCTCATAGTGTCTGCCGATGCAGGGCAAGATGTGGCCAAGTTTTAGAGTAATAAACTTATATCACAACTTGTGATGTTTGTCTGCTGCTTTTTGCTACTTTACTCGGTTTCGAGTAAGTTCTTAGATTCTTGCATTTTAGAACTTATCAATCCGTCCATCGATGCTCTTTTTAGAGTAAATCTATGACATTAGATAGTCTAAACATTAATTTAGGAACTGGATTCTGATGGTTTCTAGACCTAGAACAACCTTGAAAGTTCCAAAGCTGCAAAGATTACATCAACAGCCGTCAAACTGGCTGGAATCCTCTCCATGGCGCCATATTGAAGGATTTTGGAATAATCGTTTCAACAATTTGATTAAGTACTGGGATTTGCAAGAATATAAAAATCAACTCAAGTTTGAGTTACTAAAGTTCTTCGATAATGCAAATATTTTTTTATTTTTTGCTTATTTTAACATGTAAAAATTGTTTATACGAGTCTCGTACAGCGATTATCATTAACATCATAAATTTCCCAGGAAACTTTCACCAGATTTAGAGTTTCCATCATGACTTGCATGGTGTTCGTACGTGATACAGAAGCTTAATATCATTTATCTTTTCTTTTTTTCTTCTAAAACAAAAGGATAAGAAGGAGAGCAAGTAAATCTTTGAATGGATCTCAAAAGTTGACATCCTGCTCATATTATGATATCCCCTTTGGCGTTCACTATAGTTTGATAAGAAAGATGCGAGCCACATACAGGTGTTAAGATCACAAGCTAGCAAATGTAACAAGTTCATATAGCTTAGTTTAATCTTGTCAAGTTAACAGAAACACACAGAGACTTGGATTCATCCAAATATATACTACTTCATTCTTTTCTTTTTTTTCTTTTTTCTTTTTTTAAGCTTGAAATATCCAGATTAATTTACACGGACTATTCTCTGAACCACTGAATACCTTCCAAGCCCAGAATACTACTTTATTCTTGAACACCCCCCGTGCATCACCTATGTCTATGATGGGTAGTCATCAATAGAAACAGGTGGGGCACGATTTGAAGAAAGTAGAAGCTTATCAAATTCTACACTGCTTAAGGGGATATATTCCTTAATCATACCAAACCTTCACGAGAAAAAATAATGGTGTTATATATATATGTTAAACAAGTTCTTTGATAAACTGTCGCTATCATCTATAGCTGCATCCTTAGAGTTGTCATCTCACAGTTAGAAACCAAAACGTTTGGCACGAATCGAACTGGAAGCTAGGTAGCGATTAACAGTGACTAGTCGGCTGCATGCCGAGCTAACTTTGATAAGTCATCACGTGGCTTGACTTTGAGTCTTTGACCAGAAAAAGAAAAACACTATTGTCTAATGTCACACAGTAAGAAATTATTGGGCAAGTTTAGCCCACATGACATCCACTATGTTCCATCTTCTTACAATTATTCATTAAGTCACATTAGATAGTACTAAGTAAGTACGTATTTGATGATGAAGTGGAAATGTTTTTACAGAAGTTTATTTAATCTAAAAAAAATCAAATTTAATATTCAAGATGGCTTTAAATAGCCTTACAAATCTAAGACTAATGTTGAAAACTAGTTAATTATCTTCTGACTACAATAAAACTCTAACATATGATTGATGATCTCGATATTGCAAAATTCTAACAATTTTAGAACTCTTGCAAGCTCTAATTTTTATGAATCAAAAACTTATAACTAATAACTAATGTTGAATTCTGAGAATCTCACTCAATATCATTTGTCGTTATTTTTTCTTCTTCTTTTCACGATATCCTACCTCAATATTATTGATGTCGACGTTCTTATTAATTTCAACATTACCAAACATGAATTTTTTTAACATTGAGAAAGGTAATTTTATCATTGTGTTCAACATCAATTGCATTTTTCTAAACAATATTTTCAATTAGAGCCATAAAATTTATCTGGGCAGATGATTGGTGCAGCTTTGCAATCTCTTATTTATCCTTCACTAATGCTATCAGGAGAAAATGACATTTAAACTCTTCTATTAAAGCAACAAGAAAAGGTTCACATTTATCAATTTTATAAGTATTTATACTCTTATTCTCAAATCATTTATCATAAATAAACAAGAACAAACTCTTGTTTTTAGAATTTAAAGCTCATTCTCTTATTTACTACAATCTCATATTAAAAGTCATTAACTTTCTCATCAGATGATCCTTAAATCCTACAAAAAGAAATTATTTTGCAGGTGTTAGTTTTTCTACAACTAAGTTCTTCTACAACTGACCATTAACTTTGTAAGCTCTAAAGAATGAAATATTAATGTGAACGTGTAATTATCCACTATCCAAACACTTAAAAAACCTCAATCTTTAGCATTTTGAATTTTAAAACTTCATCATATTCCTTAATTTGTATAATTTTTAATTCTTCTGTATTACTAAAAGGGGCCTGGTAGGGCTATTTCCCAATACATATCAAAAGAAATAGTGGGAAACTACTTGAAAACCATAAAGGATTAAATAGCCGTCAATATAAAAGCAATTAAGGAAGATGAGTCGGATTATTAATTTATTAAGAAAACAAAATGAGTCGGATTATTCCTTGATTTCTAGACTTTTTGGTGCGCGGTTCTGATCATGACAATATGATTCCATAATAATCATCATACTTAGCTACCAATCCCTTTCTCCCTCGGGCCATGTAGCTTCTTATTTTCCAAGTCCAGATTCCTTCTTTAACTCATTCTGAATTTCTATGAATTGAGGCAAATCAATGACCAAGTTGGTGGCCTGTATTTTCTTCCATAGCTGGCTGAGCTCGACTTAACCTTAACCACACAATTTTGTTAGTGGCAATGCTCATTGTATGTTGTTAGTGGGACATAAGTACATTTAATTAGATGCCATTCAATTTTTTATTCAATGTCTAGGAATAAGAGTAACTTGATTATATTAATTTCGGTATACTAAAGTTTCCCGCCAAATTATCCAAAGAAAAAAAAAAAATTTTAAATTTTGAAAGTTAAATTCTTTTGTCGAGGCTAGATTCGTAAAACGCACATAATTTGTTGATTACATTACAAATTTTTTTTTGTTGATTAAAATGACAATTAGTAATTTAATCTCCCTTGATAATTTGTTGATTATATGATAATTTTTTCTTAATATATACAAAAATTAATTTTGTACTTGATATTATAGTGTAAAGTATTTTTTATTTGAGAATGTAATTAAAATAATATGTTTTATATTTTTTATATATATATATTTAATATCGACAAGTTAAATATATTTAAAAATATATATATCAAAAAATAAGCACTATTTTGGCAAAACAATCTTCCACGGCGTGACCCCATTTCGTTAAATGCACGTCACAGAAAAACATGTGCATGCTCTTCAGTGCCTAAATTTCGTAGCCATGAAAGGCTGTGCAATAAATATCTGAAGTCTCGTCAATTCACTTAGGTCATATATACATACATACAAAGAACAACGTTGATGGTTTTGTTCTAATCTTCACCTCTTTAGCCATTCACTTGATGGTTTTGTTTTCATTTTGAGAATTGATTGCACATTCAAAACTTTTTCAGGTTATGATCAGAGCTGCTCAGTGTTTTTTGTTTTTTTTTTTTTTCTGGAAGATCTAAGATAGTGTTTGTCAGATCTAAGACGGTGTTTTTTTTTTTAATAGTGTTTGATGGTAGTGGTTGTTTTTTAAAGTTTTTTTTTCTTGAAAATACATCAATATAATATTTTTTAGATTTTAGATTTTATTTTTGATATCAATTAAAAATAAAAAATAAAAAAAAATTGAGTTTTTTTTAAGCAAGGCCACGCCTTAAACAAACATGTTTTAAGTCCGTGTTTGTTTTTGTAGTTGAATATTTAAAAAAAAAATTGAACTTTTTTAGAGTTTAATTATTTTTTTATATTTTTGAATCATTTTGATGTACTGATATGAAAAATAAATTTTAAAAAATAAAAAAATATCTATTATTTTGATATATTTCTAAATAAAAAATAATTTCTACCGCAATTCCAAACACGCTCTTTAAGTCACACCGCCATTAACTTTGACTAATTTTAAGAGTAAAGAAGAAGTTGTGTTTCAAAGTGTTTTTTTGCTTGAAAATATATTAATTTTTTAAAAATTTAAATTAATTTTTTTTTAAATTATTTTTATGTGTTAATTTCAAAATTAAATTTTAAAATATATATATTATTTTAATATATTTTTAAATAAAAATAACTTTAAAAAATAATATTTATGATACTCTCACGCTCATTGAAAATCTTGCCACGCATCCAAGATTATAGACCCTCCTTCACTCATAAATAAAGAAGGCCCTACCACTTGAATTGATTTCTGCATTCCTGACGTGTTCTTAAATTTATCATTAATTCCAATATACGGCTTGTTGATTGAGTGAACAATAAAAGATTTAAATTGGAATTTTCTTCTACAATTTCATAATGATTTTAAGGAATTTTAATTTTAGTACTAGGAGTTTTAATAATTTTAATTTTAATTTTAATTTTAATCCTAAGAGTTTTAATAATTTTAATTTTAAAGTATATTGTCTTTTACCAATAAATAAATATTATATTTTATCACAGCTATGACAAAGATAATATATATTTATTTTTAAAATTTAAAATAACTTTTACGAAAAATTAATAAATTGTTCCTGCCACATCTTTTCAAAGAAGTCGTACGGCAAGACCCAAAACTCTAAAGTCACAAATGAAATATGAAATTTTAAAGTTGTAGATAATAATTGTGATTTTTCAAATTGTGTTATTTTTTAAAATAATTTAGTTCAGATTATATTAATAATTTATTGACTAATTTTCAAATTATCTTGAAACTTTTATCAACAAAAAATTAGTTTCTGATTAGAATTTTTTTCTGCACTGCCACCCTTCCATCATATTCAATTTAATTAAGTTTTTAGTTTTTTCTTTTGAATTTTAATCCACATATTATGTTATAATTAAAGGGTGTACGTACTACCATATTTATTATTAATAAAAATTTAATTTTAATCCACATATTATGTTATAATTAAAGGGTGTACGTACTACCATATTTATTATTAATAAAAATTTAATTTATCTTTAATATTTATATAATATTATATTAATAAATCTAATATTTAATTTATGAATTTAGAGTAAAAGCAAAGTTCATGGGATAAAAGTAATTTGCAAAGAAAATAATAAAATTGTTATAATTATGATATTCATATTGCATCAAAGCATTATTTCTAAAATATTCATGGTTAATAATTTCTTAAATACTAAACATTCACTAGAGTCGTAGATGCTAATAGGGGTGAGCAAATTCGGTCCGGTTCGGTTTTTACCCGAAAAAAACAGCCAAACCGGAAAAAAAAGAGACCCGAAACCGAACCGGAACCGGCCCAAACCGGCCGGTTCCGGTCCAGTTTTTTATCCAAAAAACCGGACAAACCTATAGGCTTATTTTGGGCTTTTTAATAGGCTTTTTAATGGGCTTTGTAATGGGCTTCTAATGGATTTCTATTAGGCTTACAATTAATATTGATATTGTCTCATTTTCTTTGAAGATTCCAAATATATTTAATTTTTTTACCCTTAAATATTCATTTATATAAAATTATTAATGTCAATCTGTTCAATATATTTTTTAACTTACTAATATTTTTCTAGTTCCGAAAAGTTTAAATAAATAACACGCACTCACAATCACACAACAATAAGTTTAAATCCAAATTACAAACCATTGCCTTCAAAGGGCTTAACCAAAAAACAACAAATAACATTACATTATCCTAAAACACTCCAAGTCACAAAAAATAAATCTTCATGTACACATCGTCTCAATAAAAAAGCACTTCAAGAGCATTGCACTTTGATTCCTGAAATTCATAATCTAGAATTATAACATGATAAATTACATCAGAAGATATAAAAATAAAAAAAGATAGTTATACCATATGCATCACAATTTATGAACTAATTATCATCCGTTGCTCAATGCAACTTTCCATCAAATTCTATAAAATAAAATATTAAACATGTTAAAATAAAAATGTGTTAATTAATAAATCATAAAATAAAAGATGTAAGTGTTTAAGAAACATTACCTGATTCAAGGTTTTCGTAGGTTTCAAAATCATTCATCAAGGTTGTATTATCAACTGGAATTGGACCATGATGCAACCAATTTTGACAACAAATAAGTGCTTGAACTGTTGCTGGAGATAGAGAACTTCGAAATTGGTCGAGTATACGACCACCTGCTAAAAGGTCGATTCGGAAGCCACTGTGGATATAAAAATAGCCAGAACATGTTGTGCAACTTTCAAAAGTATCTTATATTTTGAAGCATTAATCTTCCACCAACCCAAAATATCTAATTTATCATCATTAGGATCCTCACAACCATCAACCAAATACCTCTCAACCTCATTTCTATTTTCCACACTATCTTTCTCTAGCAAGTGCCTTTTGAACCGAGCTAAAGTGTTAACATCTATCTCCATGTCATCAATAGCATCATTAACATCTTGTTTATGCCTATTATCATCCACCACTTCATCGGCTTTCAAATAAAACTCATACAAGCTCACCAAATTATCTCTCATTTTTTTTGTTAGCAATTGTGCTTTGTCATGATCATACAACTCACCAAAACAAAATTTCACATATTTCAATTTAAGACGTGGATCCAAAACATTAGCAACATACAATAAATAATTCTGATTTGCTCCATAACCCCAATACTTCTCAAACTTACTCATCATGTTCATCGTCATTCCACTCAAAAGATTATCTCTACTTTTACATAATTGCAACAAGTTTGTATGCATGTACATCAATTCATTGAAGAAAGAATTTGATGTAACATGCAATGAGCCAGAAAATTTCAATGTAACCATGTAAAAGATCTTTAAAAACTTCAGCAAAGTTCTAGCATTTTCCCAATCCTCCAAACTAGGTGGCCTTATGTTTTTTTTATTTCCCTTTGAATCAACCTCCAAAAAGTAACTCACATACCTACGTTCACTTTGACCTAACCTCACAAACACCTTTTCAAACTTTTCAGCAGCTTCTAACATAAGATAAGTTGAATTCCATCGAGTTGCAACATCCAAACACAATGATTTCTTACACTCTATATGCAACTTTTCTGCATACTTCTTAAATGCAAGTAGCCTAGAGGGTGAAGATCTCACAAACCTAATTGCATTTCGAATCTTAACAACAGAAACATTTATCTCTTTCAAACCATCACATACAATCAGGTTTACAATGTGTGCACAACATCTAACATGTAAATGTTCATTTGACAATATATTAGTTGGCCAATCTTTCATCACATTCTTTAAATATGAAAGAGTAACACTATTAGAGCTTGCATTGTCTACTGTAATAGTTAAAAGTTTATCAATCCCCCAATCTAACAAACAATTCTCAATAACTTGACCAATTGTCTCACCCATATGATTGGAAACTTGACAAAAATTCAGAATTCTTTTATGCAAATTCCATTCATTATCAATCCAATGAGCCGTTAAGGACATATAGTTAATGTTTTGGATTGATGTCCATGTATCTGTTGTTAAGCATAATCGTTGACCCTTAAGAGCTCTCTTTAATCTTTCCTTCTCTTCAACATATAAAGTTTCAAACAATCTCTCATAACAGTGAAACGAGAAGGAACGTCAAATCTAGGCTGCAAGGTCCTAGAAAACAATCTAAGTCCCTTACCCTCCACAAAATTAAAAGGCAACTCATCAATTATAACCATTTTCACTAGTGCCTTTCTGCATTCATCATAATCATAACCTATTGCCTTAAGAGTTCCCACACTTCGATCTCCTAATTCACCCCCTACTTTATTAGGTTCTAATACCAAAATTTTTTGCTTCTTATCAACCACAAAAGGAAACTTTTTGCATACTTTCAAATGACTCCACATATTACTTGTCCCATTAATAATAGTATGACATGCATAATCCTTTCCACAATAATTACATTCAGCTCTAGGGGTTGTAGGATCACCATCAAGTTTTGTAAAATGATCCTAAATTTGTGACTTTTTTTTATCATCAACATTTCTTTTCCTAGATGCAGGGACTTGAAGTTGTTTACCTTTACTATCTGTGGTGGATCCTACAGTAGTTGATGCTGGGTTATTGTTTGAAGCTGGGGCATTGGTTGATGTTGGGGTAGTGCCAATGGATGAAGCATTTTGATTTTGAAGGTTTTCCATCTGTAAATTACCAAATGCAAACATGTTCTTTATCACTTACACTTCTTTTCAGCACTTAATAAACATAAAGATTAAAATCAATTTAAAAATTAAAATGAAACAAATATTACAGAAGTCATGTAACATGTCAAAACAAGCTTAGAAAATGTGTCAAAACAAGCTTAGAAAACCTATCAATGGAGGAAAAATAATTACAGAAATAACAGAACAATGAATACAAGAATAACATGATTTTAATGACTACAAAATGCCAATCAAGATCATCCAAAATAGAATAATGAATACATTTTACAGAATGACAAAACAAAACCGAATAAAAAAAACCCATCAAAACAAAACTAGTTTGCAATGAAAGACAAACAACCAAATCAATGACTAAGGGAATTAAAATACAATCTCCATATTTAAAAAAAAAAAACTTCATACAACAGACCAAAATGAAAAACAAAACTATCTTTAAGAGCTGCAAAGAAGCAGATTGTCAAAGATGACATTCAATCCAAATTTAGCCATGCTGGAAAACTATTATTCTCAAGGAATGAATAGGTTTGATGGATATCAGTTCTAAAAGAATGATCAAAATAACATCAATAACATAACTCTACTTTGATAAGGTGAAATTATCAATGAGCTAAAATAAGGTAAATATGAAACGAATACCAAAGAAATCACACATTAAAATCATACTTTAATCCTAAAAAAGACACAAACTTAACTGTCACATTAGCTCAGCAAAACAAATACCTAAGAAATCAATCTTCACAGGAACCAAACAGAAAATAAAATAATAACCAAACAGAAATCAATCTTGTCTGATGGGGTGCAAGAAAATCTCAATCCAATATCTTCCTAGCAGGGAATGAGCACAAAAAGTCTGAACCAAAATCATTACTGCAATTAATAAGTTAATGTTGAGCCTTTAATTAAAGTAGGAAAATTTAAATGATTTTATATGACTAATTGAATTCTGTAATCTGTTAATTAGGAAAATTAACAGATTACAGAATTTACTTCAGATTAACTTTGTTTTAGGAAATTAATCATGGAGGGGGAGAAAAGTAAAAGGAGGAAAATCAAATACTAAGTACTTTCTGCTAATTACTGTGATATTTTACTAATTAATTCTACTAATTTATCTATCCTAGCTAGTGTTGTACATCATGGTTACTTACTGATGAAGAATTGGCAGGGCTCAAACATATTATCTAACATATTTACTTATTTAGATAAAGAAAACCAAAGCCACAAGAGTACGGTACTATAAAGCAGTGTAATCCTAAAAGTTTATGCAATTAAAACTCACTGGTTTTGAGAGGCTCGGTCTGATGGAAACATCGAGTCACCGACTGTGTTGATCCAGTGGAGACTGAGGAAGAAACGTGTAAAAAATAAGTTTAACTGTATTGAAAATACCAATAACCTTAACCGAATTAATTAATTAATTAATTAGAAAGGAGAAAAAAAATTAAAACTTACTGGTTTTGAGAGGTTGAGGAACCGTTGGTCTGATGGAAACACAGACTATTTTGGTCCAGTTGAGACTGAGGAAACGTCGATCGTCGATCTGTGTTTATGTTTTCTACTTTTCTTAGTTTAAAGAGAGTGGACAGTGGAGAGGAAGAGGCGAGAGTGGACGGGTTGTGGGTGCTCTGGTACGGGGACGGCCTTAACGGAGGCCGGAAAGGGTGGGGGGCGAAGGGGTGGGACGGCTGGTGGCTCTGAGTAGTGAGAGGAGAGATTGAAATGTTTAGGTTTAGGGTTTGTTGCGCGCAGTGGAGACTAGAGAGTAGTGAGAAGAGAGGGGTGCGGCGCGACTCAATAAAATTTTCTATTTATACTAGGGACCGAAATTTTTGAACCGGTCCAGTCCGGTTAACCCGTTTTTACCTTTACAAAACCAAAACCGAACCGAACCGGGGTTTTTTCTACATAATCTAATCGGTTTTATTTTTCGGTTCGGTTTTTTCGGTTAATTTTTTGTCGGTTTTATCGGTTTACTCGGTTTTTCAGTTTTTTTGAACACCCCTAGATACTAATATATATTATGTTTTTTTTTATGAAATAAAGCAGTTGTTCTCATAAACTAAGTTATAAAGAATGCCTATAACTAATATGTAGGTGCTTGTCATAAGACATGTACACTAAATTGATCCGCATGAGAATCTCGTATAAAAATATCACATGTGTCTTTGGAAAGGCTCACATGACAGTTGTGCAAGTAATCCTTAAACTTGAGATCACTAAGTTATCTTATATAGGAAGTGTTATGTTTTAATCTTTTACACGTTATCTTGGTAAAGGTAACAAATGAACAACCATTAGATATAATATAAATTATATGAAGGTTTTTGAGTGATCAAGAGAGCATTCATCACCCTAGTTGAATTAAAAAAAATATTCCACATGTTCTCAAATAATATTAATTGTTAAATCCTTACACAATGTGGAATGAGATTTTTTTAAAAAAATAAATCTTATTTAAATTATCAATGACTATAATATTGCAAATAAATATAATTTGACATGGCAGACACACTCCATATTAAAATATCTAAATCGAAATATTATTGATGAAGTGATAATAATTATACTGAGAAACCGATCACTGAAATGTTAGGTCAAACCACTTATAACTTTTCTAATATTTAATTCAAAGATTATAATTCTAGTCCTACAATAATCAAGTAGAGACTTGATTGATTAAATATTTAAAATCATCATTAAATAATATATGGATAATATTTAAAGGAAAATATATACTTTGACATTTAAAGGGTTTTTAGGATTCCTATAAATATAAAGTTATGCCTCTTATTTTTTAATAGTTTGTCTGTTTAAAAAACAACTATATAAGTCACACCATAAAAAGTTAACATTCTAGACATAACAATTTTTTTCTCCTAAATAAGAATTTAGGAGTTTCTCACTGATAATTCATGTGAATTACCGTTGAAGATCGAACAATTAGACAACATGTGATTTGCAACAACGTAGCCTTCAAAAAATTATTTAAAATCAGAGAAGATAAGATCTTCAAATAATAAATAACTAAATAACACTAGATTTGTCTAACAATATCCTTAAAAACTCTTAAATATTATTTTAAATTTATACATGACAAATTTTACATTAATTCTCGACAAATGATCTAACATATAAACATGTATCCACCAATTTCAAGAACTAACGGTAAATTCGATGAGAATATTTGTGGAAGGACAATATTAAATAACTTTTTTCCACCTTTTCCAGTGATCACATTAAAAAATCATAAAGAATAAAGGATCATCTGCTTCATCTGCTTGCATTAGAAGCTTGCAATGAATAATGGAGGCAGAGAGGTAGCCAAGCAGTCTGGGTCTGTCGGTCCTACGTAATCACAAATTAGCTGACCATTTTTAACTCTGAAATTGACATAACTTTTTCAACCTTTTCCAGTGATTCCATCTTCTTTTCATTTTCTACTATTTGTTCACACTTGGAATTTGGAACATTGAGAAATGATAGAGTTTGGATTTTTGTTTGATTATTTTTGTTTATTGATTATATTCAGGCCGTTGTGACTGACCACCAAAAAAAAAAAAAGTGGATTAGGTTAATGGTTTATTAATTATAATGATTTTTATTTCAATTTCATTTAATTTTTCTTAATTTTTTTCTTATTAATTTTTAACGGATTAGAAATGGGATGTTTTTGGATTAATTAAGTTAATTAAATCACATCAGATAATTTTCATATAGTTTAATTTTAAACTTGAATTAGATGAAAATTTGAATAAGAAAATTTCAAGATTAACCTGTAAAATTAGGTTTAATAAAATCTCAAATAATTCTTCATGAAATTAGGTTTTTTAAAAAAATGGATTAGGTTAATGGTTTATTAATTATAATAATTTTTATGGCAATTTCATGCAATTTTTTCTTAATTTTTTTCTTATTAATTTTTAACTGGTTAGGTGGAATGTTTTTGGATTAATCAAGTAAATTAGATCATATCAAATAATTTTCACACAATTTAATTTTAAACTTGAATTAAATAAAAAAATTAAATCAAAAAATTTCAATATTAACCCACAAAGTTGGGTTTAATAAAAATCTCAAACAATTCTTCGTAACCTGGATATTTCTTATTATGTTTAATTTTTTTATTTTGATCACCATTAATTAGTGATATTCAAAATATTAAAAATGTTTGGCTTAGGACATCTTAGAAATCTTCTAAAATGTGAATTTTTATCCTACATTGCCTCCGTGCCAAACGCATTTTTCAAAATTAATTTGCAAGAGTTCAAGCAACATGATCATTTTTTATTTTTTATTTTATGATAGTAAAAAGAATGTCTTTTAGTGTTGAAATGCAAGGAAGCAATTGCCACACAAGGTGTAAAGTAGAAGTCACGTGTGACTGTAGAAAGAGTCGGCACCGGCACTCAATTTTGGCATACTCGGGCGTTGCAATATTGCTTTTCCCGAAAAGCAGAAAGGCAGCCTTTGGAGTCTCTCAATAACTATTGGGACGGCCGTAACCTTCGCCTTCCATCTTACCTCCACACCACGAACCAAGCCCCACCCAAACCAAACTCCCAGCCTCCTGTTTCTTTTTTTCTTTTCTTTTATATATATATATATATATATATATATATATATATATATATATATATAAAAGAAGCTTTGCTGCCTTTCCTTTCCACAAAATTATTGCATGGCCATGGAAGGTCGAGTGAGATGTCATAATACATTGAGAATCCCTCGTTGAAGTTCATGTATTGCATAATTAAGCCATAATCTGACGTGTAAAACTCTTTTTTTTTAATTTTTTTTACATAATTATTTTATCAGATTATTTTCTTAGTTGTTAAAACTTATTTTATTTGTCATGTTACTTTCAATAAAAGATTTTTTTTAATAAAAACTTTTAACCTATGTAAGTTTTAATTTTATAACTTTTTTAAGCGTTTGTTTGTGTTTCTACGAAGATAAAAATATTTGTTAGTTGATACTTATCTTATTTTTTTTTTAAATCATAAGTCACTTATTTGCATTTCAATTATATCATTTTAGAGGGTTATTTCAGATATATAATGATAATTCAAATCATAAATTGAAATTTATTTTAACAAAAATTAAATTGAAAAGTTTTTTTACTTGATTTTTGACAACATATCAAGTTTTGTATCTTTTTTGTGAGTGAATGATTTATTTCTTAACTCTATATCTCTATAATGGTGATTCAATCTGTATATTTAAGATGATGAGTTATTTATATCAGTATCTCTTCGGTTTTATATCTCGATAATTATGTTTATCGTAATACCATTATTAATTATTGATTCAATGCATAGGTCTAAATAAGCTCACATCATAATTGATTTGTTTTCCTAGCTAGAATTGGTTATTAAACTCTTGATAATGTGATTGCTACTTCAAACCTAATTAAATAATGCAGAAAAATTGGGGGAAAAAACATTTAAATTTACTCAAAAACATTTTGATGCTTGTTTTCATATGATTCCCTCGAAAGCAAAAACGCTGTCCTTTCCTTGTTCTTTTGGAGGAAAAATGAAGAACACAGGATAAACATGGCTTTCTTATTAAAGGGGCAATTACCCTCTCCTCGTGGGGGTCCTCCACGGGCCATATAGCCTACCAAGACAAAGCGTCCTGGACTGAGCCTAGAGGGTCCCAGTGAATATAAAAATCAGTATTTTAGCAGAATTTTAAGATAAAATAAAATCCTTAAAAAGCACCGAAACACAACCATCGAACTGCAATAAGCAAGCTTGTAGCAGTGTCCTGATTCTTGACGTCATCAATCCGCAGAAACTGTGGGCCCTTTCTGCATTTATGAAGCGGTATCAGATCTTATAGGATAACCTTGCACTGTGGGGTACCCTGTACTCCTGTAGGGTTATGGATGCAATGGATTGGGACTTTCAGAGGTTTCCGATGAGGGTGGTTACAAGTGATTGATTGTTTTTAAATGATTTTTATATTAAAATATTGTTAATTTTTTTAATTTTTTAAAAATTATTTTTGATATCATACATAAAACATCCAAAATACAAATTAAAGTAAAAAAAAAAATTGAAATGGTGAAAAGTAAATTAAACCCAGAGCCAAACGCTTACAAGTGATTGATTGTTTTGAAAAAATTAATTTTTTTAAATTAGTATACATATTTTAGTATTTTTAAATTATTTTAATATACTAATATTTAAAAAATAATTATTTAGATATTTTCAATTACCCCTAAATCAATGTGATTATCGCTTTTTATTTATGGGGTTGAGAATGACCTATTCAAATCTGTGTTTTGCTTTTGCTGAAATAAAAAATAAATTAATGTTCAAAAGAAAGAAATTCAAATGCATGGATTTCAAATATATATATATATATATTAAAATAATTTTTTTTCTATATTTTATTTTATGGTTAATGTTGACACGGTCAAAATCATTAAAAAAATATAAAAAAATATTAATTTAATATCTTTTTAAAATAAATATATTTTTAAAAATATCTAAAAACAAAAATTACTACATCTCTAAATAGATTATTAAAATAGTGAGTTTTTTTCTTCGCAATAAAATTAGGGAAAAGATTTCCGGATTCCCGATCAATTAACAATAGATCACGTGCTTAACTTTTCATTAGAAAAATGCTTATTCGGAAGTTGTCACTTCTCATTAGAAAAATGAACTTGAGTTCTTGTACTAGCGGTTATGGCAGGGAGTCATTTCCTTTCTCAGCATTTAAGTTCAATTATTTATATATACACATGTTATTCCCGCGATGTCTTATCTGTTTACTGGACTTGCAAGATATTTAATGGATCCTAGAATTAGTCAGGGTATGCGTAAGCTGACCTGAATTCCCCAGATTATATATATATATATATATAAATTAAAAAAATAAAATTTTGTTTTGTTGCTCCACCAATTGGTTGAGTGATTGTATATCTTTCCTATTCACATGAAAAAAAGTTGATGTTTGAGGTTGTTTTGCTATGAACATGGATGGTTTTGAATTGATTTCTACCTTCACAACATGTTCATATTCTTAGATTTGGAAATTCCAAGCTTAAATTTCTAGCATGACACACCTTGGAAAACTTAGAATATCAGAGCAAATTCTCTCCCGTGAATGTATGAATAGATTGCATTGTTTGGCAACGAGAATTATTTTATTTTGTCACTGGGCTATGAACGTTGACATCAGTCTATTTTCCGAATAGGACTACTACTGACTTGGCTAAGGGAATATTGTTCCGTGACCTGCCATTATTTCCCTCTTTTTTTTTTTTAATTAACTTATGTATTTTAATTAATAATTTTAAAATTAATAATTATAAAAGTTTTTAGTAATTTTGAAGGAATTCAAACTTATGATTGTTGAAAAATAAATTTAAAATCTGATCAATTAAATTACTATTAGAGTTTTTTTTTTTTTTACATTAATTGCTTTGGAAATATAGTAAATAATTCCTTCAATCCTAAAATTAAAAATAATTTAAGCTTTTAATGGTTTCAACAAGACTTGAACGAAAATCCAAATTCTAACAAGTTAAATTATTTCGAGATGAAAATCTCCACAAACCCAAAAATCATCACTGTAGCCCATTTGCCACATCATCATAGAAGAACCTTACAGCCTAGCATACACTTAACCCTCAATCACACCCTCCCACGTGTCCTTCTCACCAGCTGCCTCCCTTACTCTCCCGCCCCCCTCTTATAAATGGCCCACTAGCCCTTCTCCCTTTGCAATCCATCCCTCTGAGAAAAAGGAAGCCTTCACTCTCTACTCTCTGGTATTTACCCTCACCGATGGCTTTTAATTGCTACTTCACCACTCTGGCTTTTCTCCTCTGTTTCCTTGCCCCTTCATTCGCGGCTCTGGTTCAAGAACAGCCTTTGGTGCTGAAATACCATAACGGCATCCTCTTGAAAGGAAACATCACCGTTAATCTAATCTGGTATGGCCAGTTTACTCCAATCCAGCGGTCCATAATCGTTGACTTCATCAACTCCTTGAACTCCAAAGGGGCCCCACTTCCTTCTACCTCGTCATGGTGGAAAACAACTGAGAAATACCGTGGTGGCTCCTCCTCGCTCAGCGTAGGCCATCAAATCCTTCATGAAGAGTACACGCTCGGCAAAATCTTGAAGTCCCAACATTTGATAGCTTTGGCTTCGAAAACCCATTTCGCCGTTAGCTCTATCAACGTAGTTTTGACGGCAAAAGATGTTGTCGTTGATGGGTTTTGCATGAGCAAGTGTGGCACTCACGGGTCAACAAAGTCCGGCTCGGGTCGGGGCACGTACATTTGGGTCGGTAATTCTGACCTCCAATGTCCGGGTCAGTGTGCCTGGCCATTCCACCAGCCAATTTATGGCCCACAAACACCACCGCTGATAGCACCCAACGGAGACGTTGGTGTTGACGGGATGGTCATCAACTTGGCCACTTTGTTTGCTAACACCGTTACCAACCCGTTCAATAGTGGGTATTTTCAGGGGCCCCCCACCGCTCCTTTGGAGGCTGTTTCGGCCTGTACCGGGCAGTTCGGGCCCGGGTCGTACCCGGGCTATCCTGGCCAGGTCCTGGTTGATAAGGTCACGGGTGCTAGCTTCAATGCTTATGGTGTGAACGGAAGGAAGTATATGTTGCCTGCTATGTGGGATCCACAATCAAGTGCATGCAAGACACTTGTGTGATGGTTCCCATCAAGGTAATCACACGTGGCGAAGGCAAGGCAAAACCTATGTAGTTGTTGGAAAAATGTAAGAGATAGGGTTTTTTTTTCTTTATTGTACACTTGATGGGGCCATGGGGTTGTTTGTCGTTTCGGGTGACATGTAAATTCTCCTTATGAAAGAATATGGAAAATGCAGATGAGAAAATAATATAATAAAAAAAAAGTTAAATAATGTATAAAGTGGGATTGGCATGGATTGTTTTGCAAGGAAGGATTCCCCCATGGAAGCTTTATTTTGTTTTTTTTTTTTAACTTTTCGGAAAAGATGAAAGGGGGGCTGCATGCCATGATGCTGGGGGCTCGGAGACCATCATGGCAGCTTTAGAGGGATGATGAGGTTCATCTCTTTGCCACCGCCATAAGCATGGTGGTTTGATCACCGATGATTTCATGGGGGGGCCATCTGCACGGATTCCGACAAGAGGATAAGATCAAGCACTGTGTAAATATAATACAAAAGACATAAAAGTGAAGTCAATGGCGTTCTCGGAATTTGAACACCTGTGCCAAGGAGAGAGGAGAGGTTGATGTTTAAGCCCTTTTGCTTTCGGATTATTCCTGTTTTTTAGTATAAAATGGTTCGTTCATTCGAGGACTGTCTGCCGTGTTTCTTTGTATGTCTCTGATTTTGGCCATCGGAGACTTGAAAGAACTTCCAAATGTCACGGCAATGACGTGAGCTCACGATGAAAGAATTTCCAAATCTCTACAATTAAGAGACCGGAAACCAAGTTTTCAAGTTTTTTTTTCGTGTTATAATCTATTTTTCAAAGTGCTCAGTTTTTTTAAATTACTGTTGGCTTGAAAAGCTAAAAAATTAATTATTTTTAGGTATTTTTAGATAATTTTGATTTATTAATATTAATTATTATTTGTTTTAGAAAAGTATATTTTAATGCATGCATTTTTAAAAATACTTTTTATTATAATACTAAACATGGAACGAGGAGGGATTTGGTGGATTTTAATTTTGATAGCTTAATGTTTCCCCCCTTTAATTAGTATTTTTTTTTGGCGGAGATGGGGTGTAATATATTTCTTTAAAAAAAATATTTTGAAAAACTACAGTATAAATATTCTTAGTAACTTGAAACTAATATGTTTTTAGTATTTTTAAATTATTTTAAGGTATTAATATTAAAAATAATTTTAAAAAAATAAAAAAAAATCATTAATATATATTTTAACATAAAAAATTATTTAAAAAATAACCACAATCTATCAACCAATCTCTCACCAATGTTTCTTGAAACAACCAACCAAATTAATTAATCCATTTTATGCATTCGTTAATTTTGGTATGTACGAGAGTGTTGTAAAAAGCATTTGTCTGTTTCTCAAGCATGCAAGAAAGATATTCTTTGCATGAACAACAGATCCTTGCCCTACCAGTAGAATGACAAGGTACTCTATACAGTACATAGTTCCGGTACAAATGATAGTAGTACATCATTTGTACACTTACTATTATTATAAAGTATTTTTTATTTATAAATATATTAAATTAACATTTCTTTTATTTTTTAAAATTTATTTTTAACAAAATAATAGCCTTAGAGGGGTTTCTTGTATTTCTAAGGCTCCAATTTATAGGGATTGTAACCCGTATGTTTCAAATATACTAAACGATGCAGGTGAGCTATTTTTAAAAAGTATTTATTGTTTTTTAAAATATTTTTTTTTATTTACTTTCAACACATTAAAATAAAAAAAACTAAAAAAATATATAAAATAATATTTGTAGCGCAAAAACAAACTATATCTAAGAATATACAGTAATAAGTTTGCATGCAAGAACTCAAAAACATTTTCCACCAATAAATTAAGATCATACCTTGTCTTCTACTAACATAATTCACAGGGTTTAAACTGCGGTGCAAAAAACAGTAAACAAAATCACAGCACCATCAGTTGAGATCTCAAACAGAAAAATCTCACAGAAAAATGGAGGCTTCATTTAAAGAAAAGACAGAAGCAGCGAACGGACCTAACAAAACCTACAATATTGCAACCAGAGGAAGCTTTCAAGATAGAATACTTGTAGGCAGTACCGAAGACGCAAGCAAGAATAATTTAATTGTCTACCATGAACAAAACAAAGCTCCATTTTCACATTACACCATTTCAACCCATGCAGGGAAACGTCTTCTGTTCATCCCACCCAAACATTAAAATATGTGAGAAGAGAAGAGCACAAATTGTGTCGGATGTATCTATCTGCTGGCAATGCTGTCTCAAGCAAAAGATCATTCTTTAGCCATAGGGGCTGTAACGCATTGGCATTCTATATCTCATTACCTTCCTGCAGTGCAAAGGAAATATGCTAAATGACCAACATTGATCCTCAAATATCAAAAGAGAAAAAAGCAAACGAGGATGGTAGTAAGAGCCTAATCACTAAAATTTGAATGCACTTTTTTGATAGCATACCCATATCCATAAGGAGAGAAGAGATAAGGAGGCAAAATTGCACCCCTGGGTGGAAACCCCATGTACGGGCTGGGTCGACGAGCGCGAAACTGCTTCATCCCAGGTACATTGGTCCGCTTAGCAGTTACCTGCAAAAGCAAAGCCAAAACAATAAAAAGGAAGAAATCAATTTGAGGTTGGGAAATACTTAAAAAAGAAAACAAAAATAGAACCTACGATGATCAAGGTTAAGCAACTGAAGCTATCAATTGTATAGGGAGAAAAACACAGAATTTCTTTACCTTCAATTGGCGGCCATGTAATTCAGATTCATTTAAAAGGAGAGCCTCCTGCACAGCCTCTGGCTCAACAAATTCGACATATGCATAACCCTTTGGTTGGCCATACTTGTCAGAACGGATAGTGACCCTATTTACTGTCCCACATGCCTGAAAATGCTGCTGCACTTCTTCAGGGGTGCACGCATAGTCCACCTGCAACCATGTTCAGTTAGCATGACAGGAAGCTATGTTGCTTCTTGGAGTTAATCACAATGATCTTCAAGACAACTCTAAGTTTGCACCGACACCTAACAAATCCCTTACCCATTATTGTATGCCAATAGTACAAATTGAATCCCAAAAGGCACCTATCCCATCAATATGTAGGTGCGGCTTTAACAATTTCATTTGCTTTATTTTTACAGCAAACCAAACAACAAAAGTAAGGCAGGTAGAAGATTGATTCTGTCCCCAGGTCGAGAAATCATTTATGCAACAAAGGCAACACAAGCCACCAGCCAAATAATCTACACTACATGTATTTGACACTAAAAACAATTCTTTGAAGGTAAATCAGATAATAAGGAAAAGAGGCCTCACATTACCAACAAACACTGATCGAGAATCTACTTCCTCTTTATTTGCTTGAGATGCAGTAGCAGAAGCACTAGGATCTAATTGCACATAGAAACAGTAAGAGGAAGAAGGAGAAAGACATGCAGAAACAATTATCAATTATTGCAGTTATTATTCCCACTCACCTTCCTTCAACCAATAAAAGGAGGCGTAATAAAATATCTTAAGCAATGGAATTTGGAACGGTATCACACAGTTCACCTCTCTTATGAACTTAAGAGCCAGGTCTTTGGAATATTATCAATAGAGAAAATAGACAATGGTAAATAAATAGAGCCATTCAATAAAAAGAAAGTGTTCGATCCAGATCACCAATGTGGAATACCATTGTTAAGTTTTCAGTGGAGCAGCTAAAGAATCACTGCAAAATACATGACATAATACCCTGAAAATATTACTTGCCCTTAAAAGTCTATAAAACATTCTCATATCAAGAAGGGAAGTTTTCCAAAATCATAAATTTGTTGCATTTCTAACTTTCAAGTTTCAACCGACATCTTAACTAGCATATACATATTCTTCAGATATCTACGTACATGCAGCCAATCTTATCGACATAGGTAATACATTTCTAAACCTTCTCATTACAACATTAAGTAACGAACATATCTTACAAAACATCCACCAATCTAAGGCCATCTACCGACCGAGCATAAACGACCTCACCCTAAAACCAAAAAGACACAAATGTGTGACTTCTAAGCTCACACTAACAAGTCCATCCAAACCACAATACCTCATTATTCTCCAATCTCCAAAAAAACCCCATCATCCCTATCACAACACTAATTAAAAGAAAAAAATCCCAACAGAAAAATTGCAGGGAAAAAAAATCATAAACCCTTTTTGATAATGAAAGACAAAAATAGAAGAATAAATCATAAACCCATTTGACCATAATTGCAAATACCCAAAATACACACAAATATATGTAGTTACAACCTTGAACAGAACCCATTTCCTTCTCAACCTTAGCCTGCATCTCACGAAGAGCAGCAGCTTCATCTTCCATCTCCTTTAATCTCTTCTTCATATCATCAAGTTCCTACGTATTTCAATCATAACCCAACATTAGATATTTCATTTTCTTCTAAATCAGAAACCAATTAAGAGTTTTTGTGCTTAGTATCAGTAAAAATTAACAACCGATCCAAAAAATAAAAAAAGCAAGAAAAATAAGGAAAGAAAAATACTGGTACTGCTTCAGCGGTCTCCACAGCGGCCATGTCCACATCGTCACCGTCCATTCTGTCCCTCTCTCTCTCTGCCTGTGAGAAATGAGAGCGACACTCAATTCTTGATGCCGAAATTTATTACTATAAATCTCTCCACTGTTGCTTCGTTCACCGCTGAAAAGGAAATTTAACAACATGACATGCTAGGTTAAGTTAATTATATTTTAGTCCCTCTAGTTTGTCAAAACTAATAAATCAGTTTATTTAGTTACAAAATAATTAAATAACCCCATTGACAATTGTTAGCAATTCGCATTCAAGGGTTTTTTTTCCTTTTCTTTTCAAAATGCATGTGCATATGAAGGGTGTGATGTGTTCTTAGATATGTGATCATTTGTACATCCAATTTACAATGCACTATTCATATATAAATTTTGAATAATAGAAAAGGAGATTTATCATATGAAATTTGTTATTTATGTAAAAAAAATTATAATTTTATAGAGAAATATGGTATAAAACTCGTCTTTGAAGAATTGGAATAAAAACTCTAAATCATACCTTCTTGAAAAAAAAATGCTAACATGTGAACTTCATGTGGCCTTGTTTTCATCTTTGTAAAACCAGGCATTTTTAGTGCTTGTTTGGTGTTGATTGTGAGCTTCGTTTCGTGATATATCAATATTTTTTTGTGATGTATCAATATTTTTTTTGTTTATTTATATTTGGAACCTAATTTCTAAAAGAATAAATAAAGGTATGATAATAACATAGTATTCTTGAACCCAGAAATGTATGGGTTTGGTGAGCTGTCAAACCCATCATCTCTGAACTCTATCAAGTGCTGAGCCCAGACATGTATGAATTTGGCAAGTTTCTAAACCTATTATCTCTAGGCTCAGCCAAGCAATGAGCCTATACATATATAGGTCTGATGAGTTGTTAGACCTACCATTTATGAGCTCAGCTAACCGTTGAGTCCATACTCTTTTTAGCTTCGAAGAATCTTAAGTTTTATGATTACTCTGATAAGTTAGAGATATTTTATTTATATTTAGCTCACCCTCTTCATAAAAAAGACAGATGAATTATAAATACACTAGAAATTCTTCAAACAAGAGATTCAGAATCTGGATTCTCCACTGCATACTTATTTTTAATCTCTCTAAAATATCATTGTATTTTTCTCTAAAAAGAATATTTACTGAAACATCAAGGATTCTCCAAATTCACCAACGAGGATCTTTTATAGGTATCAGACATCAGTCACTAGTCATCTTGTCTGGGAGGAGTGAAATAGATTGTCAGGACTAAGAAATTAACAGATTATCCAGTACACCTTGCCTCCAAGCTAATTGTATTTTTTGGAACATCATCAATAACTACATAATTAATGTATGAGGTTTTTTTCATAGATTTTATATAAAAAAAGCTCAAAATCTTAATAGCTACGCCACAATTCAACTTTAAAGGTTTGAGAAAGAGCTCACATATGATCTTCACATAAGCTAAGCCAAACTAATTCTTAAACTACCAGTCTAAGAGAAAACTCCCCAAACCTGGACAAGAATGCTAGCAGGTAGATTGAAGAATTAGGTAGATTTTCGTTTCAAATTTGATAATATATTGGTTTCTTAATTTATTTTAAAAAGTTTATATCATAACTTATAATGTGGCTTGATGGTTTGTGTTGTATCTCTTAATTTATAATATTTAATTGAAATTATAAATGACTAGAGAATTGCAAGAACTCATGTATAATAGCCCAATTTTTCTTCAAGAACATATCGAGAAAGTAAAAATCATAAGGGGAAACCAAGCTCGTACATCTCAATTTTTGGTAGATTTTGTTACAAAACATTCTTCACTTGAGAGTCACAGCTGCTGTAAAAGAAGATGCACCGGAAATGATTGATATGATGACAATATAAAAAAAAACTATTTTACATGTCTTTATTTCTTAAAAGATGTGAAGTCAAAATAAAGTAATTCAACCGTATATCAATTTTGATTTTTGAATTTTTTTTTTAAGAAACATGATTTCATTCACTTAACCGTATAATTACAAAGAAATTTTTGATTGAAGATTGCATTTCAAACACAATTGAAATTATTTTTTTTAATTTTATTTTAAATTTTTTTATGTTTTTAAATTGTTTTGATGTAGTGATATCGAAAATAATTTTAAAAAATTAAAAAAGTTATTTTTATGCATTTTTAGACGAAAAACACTTTAAACCGCAACTTATGTCACAATTCCAAACAAGCTCAAGTCTATAGAACTTCATGTCATAACTTGACATTTTTTTTCTTATAAAATAAAAATTCTAAAAATATATTTCCCATGTAATTTCATAATTTTTATTTATTTAATTATTTGTAAAGTTTATATTCAAAAATGAAAAAGGGAAAGAAAGATGATAAAAATAAAATAAAAAGAAAAATATGAAAGAGTGAAATAAGAAGTAGAAAGAAAAAGAAATGGAACCAAAATAACGAAGACTAGATAATATAATGCAAAATTATGCAAATAAGAAAAAGAAAAATAAATATAGATTCAAGCAAAATTAAAAAATTATAGAAAGAGTCCTTTTTAAGAAGAAAATAATTCTCATTTATATTTTACCTAGTTTTTTGAAATTTATTTTTTCACATTTAGAAAGAGATAAATTCATTAAATCATTAGCGTTAAAGTGAAAATTCAACATTAAATGTTAACTTTAATTGTATTAAGGCTCATGATATTGAGGAAGCATATTTAGAAGTCAATTTGTGCATGCATTTCAGGTAAAAAAAAAAATGAAGTTTTCTATTGTAAAAATAAGGAAATTTCCTTACTAAAAATTTTAAAAGCATATCTTAGTAAATTAGACATAACTCTCTCTCTCTCTCTCTCTCTCTCTCTCTCTCTCTCTCTCTATATATATATATATATATATATATTAAGCAATCTTAATGTCAAAAGAAAGCTAAGAGGGAAGTCTAAAGCTTTAAGTTTATGAATTTTCAAAATAAATTGATATGATGAAGAAAATAGGGTTAGAAGTTGGAGGTCAGAATCCATCAATTTTGATAGTAAAATCAAGAAAAAATAAAAGAGAGGAGATCAATGAAGAGACCATGACTAGAGCTGATAAAAGAGGGGTTAGTTTACAATTGAAAAGGAAAAGGACTAAGAAGGAGAGAACCAAAAGAAATGAGATGTTGTAGTGGAGTGCTTCTTCAACCGATTCTAAGTTAAATAGTTTTACTTTTATCCTTAATTTTACTTTGATATATTCCAATAAAAACATGATTTATTTCATATTTATAATTAACTAAGTTTTATTTTGATGTGGAGTAGTTTTGATTATAGAATTTAAATTTCAAGCTATTTTATTTTTATTTTTTTTTCTTCGTGTTGAGTGTTTATCCTTGATCTTATTGCTTACAAATTTTAGCATATTATTATTAAATTTATTGAATCATAATGATACTAAAAGATAATTTATGATTAGAAGTTTTTAGAATTAAAAATAATCAGTTGAGTGATAGATACATGTATTTTATCATGATTACTGTGATTTTATATTAAGAAAAATCTAAAGAAATTAATGAGTCTTCAAGTTATTAATTTATATAGAGATATGTTAATTTATAAGTGGAGATATTTTTAATGTTATTCGAGAGAAAATATTGAATAATTAAGAGATCTTTTCTTTTCATCAACATGAAGATTTGAAATTTTATATCAAGAAACAATAAATTATGTGGAATTAGCTAAGTGAAATTAAAATCTCTAGATTTATTTTTATTATCTATACAACTTTAAGCTCTATTCTCTACTTTTTTTTAATTTAGTTTCGTCAAACACTTTATTTAATTTAAGTGGTAAAATCTATATAAATCTTGGTTTTACATCTAAATAGTAAATAATTGGATAAACTTTAATATTTAATAACATAATTAGTCCTTATAAGTTTGACACCTTTTTCTTCAAAAATTTTACTATTTGTTGTGATTTTGCTTTTTCACAAATAATTATCACACCACACGACGATCTCACCCTCTACCACAATCTCTTTTCTCTTTGTCTATTTGGATCAATCTCGTGTCAATCTCCTTCCATGAAAAGATGTGAAGTATGCTAAAAGAAAGTAACTAAGAAACTTCTTAATGAAGTCATTAGAACTTCATGTCATCACTCATTTTTCCTTTGATATATTTTAAAATATAAAAATTCTAAAAAAAGGTCTTTTCCATGCAATTTCATAAATTTTAGCACTTTTGTTTATTTCATTATGCATTAATTTTTATAATAAAAAATAAAAAACAAAAAAACGGAAGAAAGATGATAAAAAACAAAGATAAGAGAGTGAAATAAGGAGAAAAAGAAAAGGGGACTAAAATGATGATAAATCAAATAATATAATGAAAAACCATTCAAATGAAAAAAATAAAAATAAATAGAGATTCAAGCAAAATTATAAAAATTATAGAAAAAGATGAAAGTCATAAAAGCACTTACAAAGGGGTTGAATTAGGTGCTTAATTGAAATTTTGATAACTTAAAAATTTAATCATTTAACACTTCAAAAAGCCAAAACAAAAATTTAATATAAAAATACACAAAGTAAATGAGATTGAAATTAAAAAAGACACCAAATTTATAGTGGATTAGATAACTGTCTATTCTAATACTTGAATCATCATTTAAGTATCTACTAACAACATACAGTCTTCTTTACGAGTGAAATTTTATCAAAACATTAATTTTTTTATGGATTTAAAATGAGAAAACATTTTACTTTAATTTGTTTTTTGAAGGATCAAGATTTTAACCTTTAAATAGGTCACAATCAAATTCTTTTCAAGTAGTTCAAGTGCCACCTATATTTTCATAATGTATTATATCTCACAAAGATTCATCACACTTAACAATAAAAAAAAATTACAATGAATTGAAATCAAGTCTTTATGAAAATATAATTTAGCTTGAAGTGAACAAGTAGAATTTATAGGCAAAATTCAAGCACTTAGCCGCTACTCTTAAAAAATAAATAGGAGTTCAGCATTATGAATTTCTAATGTGGGTTATTTATTAAAAAAATAGTCAGGAGATAATTTTTAGAGAAAAATAGTTATTTATGATAATAGTTTTAAGTGCAAAATAAGTTAAACAAAATTTAAGATAAGTTAACTCTTGAGTATAAAAAACATTATGTAAGACTCATCCAAAGTATTATTTAACCATTTAGTTGGAAATAAAAAATAAATTTTTAGTATGATTAAAATACAAAAAGTTATTTGATCAAGTCACTTTCTATTAAAAGAGAATAATATTGCAAAAATATTTTTCAATATATATAGATTGGAAATAAAAAATATTTTGGGTAAAAAATATTTTTATAATGTCAATTTAGACTCTATGAAGACTTGATTAACTAAAATTAAGTTTAGACATCTTGAGTACAAGTTTGCATTTAAAGAACCAATTTTGCTCTAATTTGACATAGAAAAACCCGTACAATCTCAAAGCTTGACATGCACATTAAATTCACTAAATTGTTGTTACCATTAAAATTATTAGAACCATAAATACTAGACATCTTGGGTGATACAAATCTTATAAATATAAATAACCAGGAATCTATAATCAAATCAAAATTATTGAAACCATAGGTGTTCTATAAGGACTTTAAACATGTTTTTTTTTCTTATCTAGATGAATTACTAGGAATTTTTATCTATCAAATTTGAGTCCTATCTTTTGATTGTTATTTATTTTATTTGAAATAATTTAGAAATGTTAATATATTATTTAATATTTTTTTTTTTTTGTTTTATTTTTTTTTTTTTTTTTTTTTTTTTTTTTTTTTTTAATTTTTTTTTTTTTTTTTTTTATTTATAAATTATTTTTTTTTTTTTTTTTTTTTTTTAATTTTTATTTTTTTTTTTTTTTATTTTTATATTTTATAAAAAAAAAAAAAAAAAAAAAAAAAAAAAAAAAAATTTTTTATAAAATTTTTAAAAAAAAAAAAAAAAAAAAAAAAAAAAATAATTTTAAAAAAAAAAAAAAAAAAAAAAAAAAAAAAAAAAAAAAAAAAAAAAAAAAAAAAAAAAAAAAAAAAAAAAAAAAAAAAAAAATAAATTTTTTAAAAAAAAAAAAAAAAAAAAAAAAAAAAAAAAAAAAAATTTAAAAAAAAAAAAAAAAAAAAAAAAACAAAAAAAAAAAAAAAAAAAAAAAAAAAAAAATTAAAAAAAAAATTAAAAAAAATTTTAAAAATTTTTTTTTTTTTATTAAAAAAAATAAAAATATAATATATATAGAAAGTTTGACATGACTTCAAACCGAAATATATTGTGAAGACTAATTCCAAATAAATTAAATGTTTTTTTAGAAAGATTAAAGATGATATTTTTTAAAAAACAATATTAAAATGATAATATATTGAATCAACACAAACTTTGTGGTTTAAATTGTAAAACTTGTGATCTAAGTGAGTTTAATAACTTTAATTTTCTATATTATTTTTTACTTAATTATATAATAATAAAAATAAAAAATAAGAAAATAAATTAAAGGATGAATTGGAAAAAGAAAAAATTGAAGGATAAAAAAAAAAGAAAAAGTTTAGTAAAAACAAAAGGGATGAAATTAAAAAAAATATAAAAAATAAAATTTACCAAAAAAAAAATTTAAATAAACAAAAGAATGAATGAAAGCTGGATTCAGAAAGATTTTATTCTTTCTTCTTAATCACTAAGACATGTATACTCTTGTTTTACTTGTACGCACATTTTATTCTTAAACAAATCCATTTGTTTTTGGAAAAAAATAAAAGATGTAAAGCTCGAACCCGTCACCTTGTTAAACACTCGAGTTACAACATGAATATATAATAAAACATTTAAAATAATATATAAACTTAGTTTGTTATTTATATAAATATTTAAACATTAATAAAGTGTTGGTCTAAAGATTAAGATATTATTATATCCCTGTAATGATGAAAATACAAATTTAATCCTCATAAAATATATTTATTAGAAAGGACAATCATGAATCTCGAACGAAACTAATTTTATTCTTTAAAAATATGTAAGGATATCTGAATAAGAATAAAAAAAATTATAAATATTTATACTGTTTTATATTTCTTAACTTTAATAATAAGCTTCATTATATAACCAAACATAAATTTAAAAATTAAAACAACACTTTAATTATGTAGAGTTATTTTTAAAATATCTTTTAATTTAAAATATATTAAAATAACAGTATTTTTTTTAATTTTAAACATTAACAAATCAAAAAATATAAAAAAATCATAAATTTAATATATTTTTAAATGAAAATAATTAAAAAATAAAAATTACTATGACAAACATGCACAAAATAAGTAACTGAAATTATTTTAAATAATGGAATTGAAACGAATATCAATCTATTATAGGTTTTTAATTAAATGCGATAAAATAAAAACACCAATCGGATTAATTTAAGTTTTTGAGTATAGGTTTGGTTTTTATAAATTTTAAATTGGTGCAACCCGAAAATCGAATTTAATAGAACCCTAATTCGTAAAATAAAAGCACATCCACGTGCTTGTTTGATGCGAAACCGAAAAGCTGATTGCTTATCCCTATATAAGAGGACTTTGGGAGGAAAGACATTCGGATCCGTCGTCGGATAAACGCTAACAATGGCTCAGTGTATGAGAACCACCTTAAACCCACCCAAAACCCTCCTCCGCAACCCCACTAAATCCTCACCAGTTTCCAGTCCCTTGTTTCATCTACCAAAATCAAAGAAACACTTAAGAATCTCCATGTCACAACAAAATCAACAAGAATTGTCCCTTGATTCTCTAATCAGCAGCACCCGCAAAGAAGAGGTCCTTGGTGCCATCAAGGGCTCTTTGTCTAATTGTCTCTGGGAGACCAATCTTCTTAAGACTGTCCCTGCCCTCAAATCCAAAGTTAGGGGCAAGGTAATCGTAATTTGATTCTCTTTTTTCCCTTTACTTTTCTATTACAATAATACCAATAATGTTAAGATTGACAAAGATGATTAAGCAGTTTGGTGTCTGTTGTAGGTGAGAGATATATATGATGGCGGGGATTATCTTGTTTTGGTCACAACGGATAGGCAGAGCGCATTTGATAAAATTCTCGCTTCTATTCCCTTCAAAGGACAGGTCTGTTCACTAGAGCCCGTGCTTGATTAAACTCGAATACAGTAAATATGTAAATTTTGTTGGAAACTTTTTAAAATTCGTAGTATCTTACTTTCAGGTTTTAAATGAGACCAGTCTATGGTGGTTTGATAGAACTCGGCATATAACCCAGAATGCTATTGTATCAGCTCCCGATAAAAATGTCACAATTGCGAAGAAATGTTCTGTTTTTCCTGTTGAATTTGTTGGTAAGTATGAGTTTTTGGGTGTTTGAGGTTGAATATGGTGATTAACAATTTAATTGATTTTAATTATATCGCGAATTTGTAGTTAGAGGTTATGTGACTGGAAGTACTGATACGTCACTATGGACGGTTTATAAAAATGGTGTCCGGAATTACTGCGGCAATGCCCTCCCAGACGGTGAACTTTCCATTTCATCAGATGGCTCCTCTTTATATATTCATACATATGCAATAACTATCAAATGTTGTAACTGATCCATTACTATTTTACAGGCTTGGTAAAAAGCCAAAAGCTACCTTCAAATATACTCACTCCAACTACCAAAGCTGATGATCATGATGTTCCTATAACCCCTGAGGAGGTTCGCTCTTGTATGCCAATTTGGATTTCGGAAAGAATAATGCTAGTGACACTAAACTTTTGTTACTAAATTCTCTTACTAGCTGTGGAATTTTCATCAAGGAAAGTTCTTGTCACAATAACTCATTGCCATCCGAGTTTCTGTCACGTAGCTGATTTATGGGATTTTATTGTTTTGGCCTTATTTCAGCTTCTTTGCTTATTGGTCCATCTCGTTCACTTGCCTTTACTTGCAGATAGTTAAAAGTGGACTGATGACTGAAGCTGATTATTGTGAAGCCAGTAGTAAAGCGTTGAGCCTGTTTGAATATGGGCAGGTGAGTTTGTTTTTTCAACTTATTTTTTTTTCCTTGTGTGGTCTTAGTGAAGCCTAATTGCTCAGACTGTCTCGAGGCTTCATGAATCAACAATTAGAAATGTTTTATGGAACAGTGATGATCCATACAAAACCTTTTTCTAGTAACTCCATTTAGTATCTTTACTAATACAATGTACTGGATACACAGTTTATTTTTATTTGCAATATCAGGAATTCTGTTGATCCCATGGGTCACTCTCTATGACTACTGAATGACTTTACCATAGGGGCATGTTAACTATCGTATTGATAAGACAACAAGTTTGTGAGGCTAGCAGATCAGTTTTAGCTGTTATGTAACTTCAACTGATTCTGAATTCAAATATGACTTTCAGTGTTTCCTCCGAAATCCTATTTGCAAGAAGGCATTTATTCTTATTTTGCTCATGCTGACTATTACCTGATGGGCTTTATAATTGCCATTTAACTAGCTCAATGATTTCTTTGGAATTGCAGCGTGTCGCTTTAGAGCATGGCTTGATATTAGTAGACACAAAATATGAATTTGGAAAGGGCTCTGATGGCTCAGTTCTATTGATTGATGAGGTATGGAACTATATGCACTATAATATTCATGGTTCTCCCACATTCTTTGTGATAGCTCACGCACATGCAGTAAGTCATGCACCCTGCACCTAAAAAATTGTTGTGTTGTCTCGTCTTGAAATTCTAGGTTCATACACCTGACTCAAGCAGATATTGGATTGCCCATTCTTATGAGGAGCGGATTCAGAAAGGCCTCGAACCTGAAAATGTGGATAAGGTGTGTTATTAGGTTTTAAATGTTTGCTTGTTCTATCTCCACATATTTGTGTGTCCATTTGCGAATAAATGTCTAGGTATGCACCATTTATCTTCTCAACTGTGTTTGGAGCATTGTTATGGACTTTTTTTCTTTACTTTCTGGAAGCATGATTATACCTGACTTTATAAAGCTTTGACGTTTCTTAGGAGTTCTTGAGGTTATGGTTCAAGGATCACTGCAATCCTTATGAAGACAAGGCAAGTCAACTTAAAAAGTGCAATTATATTTGCATCAATTGCACCTGTTCTCAAATGCTAAATGTCTTTTGTCAATGCGATATTTAGGTCCTCCCTGATGCTCCTGAAGATCTTGTTTGTGAGCTAGCTTGGCGGTAAGTATTTCATGTTATTGGACCTTTATTCAGGTCACTATGCACAGGGAATTTAAAGAGCAAGATAGTTGCTGCTAAAGGGGGTTCCGAAAACCTCAGAAATCCAGTGGTCTATTTCCAAAAATTCTTCTTCCAAATGTCATATATTGTGAGTTGATGAAAATGTTAGGAGTATTCTTGCCTATAACCAGACAAAATATGTTCTACTCCACCTTAACTAGTAAGTCTTTTATGTTATTGGACCTTTATTCAGGTCACTATGCACAGGGAATTTAAAGAGCAAGATAGTTTCTGCTAAAGGGGGTTCCGAAAACCTCAGAAATCCAATGGTCTTTTTCAAAAAATTCTTCTTCCAAATGTCATATATTGCGAGTTGATGAAAATGTATGTTCTAACCACCTTAACTAGGATTGTTTCCTGACTACCAATCTAATCTTAAACTCCCCTGTTCTCTTCCATTTAATGGCGAGAGGGGGTTACACTCCCATTTAGGTCAAAGCATTTGTCACAGTAAGATTTATTGAGTGCAGTGGGTTGATACTGGCTGGAATTTCCCCATTCCAGTTCATTTCTTCATTCCCAGGATGAAAATTGACTCATTGCATTCTTTATGAATGGATTTCTCCATTCCCAGGATAAAAATTGACTTATATTTTACTGTGTAGTTGAAGTAACCACTTATATTGTACTGGGTAGTTGTTTCCTGGAACATAATGTCCAGTTTATCAGGATTTCTTCATTCTTTGTGATCACTGTAGTGATTAATCTAAGGAAAGAAGCTTTTTTGCTGGTCACACCTTATATCTGGCTGGTTATAATTGCTTGTTAGTCATTGTAACTAGTTCATATTTGAAGTAACCACTTATATGGCACTGTGTAGTTGTTTCAGCTGTGTGGGCATATTTAGTTCTGATCATTATGTCAAGCTGCCTTCTGACTGCAGGGTGCTAATTCCCTATATATTTCAATTCTTTATGAATGGATTGAAAGGTGCTTTGCTGCTCGGTCTGAATATATAATAAAAGTATATGATTTAGCTTGAAATTATGAATTATGTCAGTGCCAAGCTGTGTGCAAAATGAGAAACCAGAATTGAAGTCTGAATATTCTGGCCAAACATCTTCTTGCCAGCCTTGATTTTTCTTTTATTGCATCCTTTTTTGGAAAGCAGAGACTACATAATATATTACATGGCTATAATACAAGAAGTAGAGTCCGTACACACCAAGCATATGTAATTTGTTTATGCTGTCTTGCTGTGGAATTTCTATTTCAAGGTTGTCTTGACAAAGTTGGTTTCTAAGTTTTATTTTATTTGTAATTTCTGACAATACTTGCAAAACTCTCGCCCAACAATTTTCATGCTTCCTTTGCCATCATGTTTCATGTTAGTTGGCTGACCCTTCCCTTTGGTGATAGGTATATTTTCTTGTATGAGACAATAACAAAATCAAAATTTGAGTTGCCATTGACAGAGGTAAAACTCCTTTTCAGCAGACATATTATGCCACCAAGCAATGTAACTAGTTTTTCTTTCATGCCTTGTGATGCAATTGACAGAATTTTGCTTCTTCCCTGCAGGAGCCAATACATGATCGGATCTCAAGAAATGTTGAACTAGCATTATCATCCTTACGGTGAACTTGAAAAATTAAAGGTTGCTTCTCTCTCAGGTCGAAATCATACCAAAGAGTTGATGCAAGCTCTCTTCTTCTTGACATTTTTTCACTGGCATTTGATCATGTCTCTCTTCTTTTATCACTGGCATTTGATCTTGTGTGGAAGTAGACTGATCTGCAATGGAGCTTTTCCTTTTGGGTCACTGTGGTTTCGGTGGGGCAGGCATCAGAAAGCGAACCTTGTGATTCCCGGAAATCCTGATAAACTGGACACAATGTCCCATACAGGACAAAATCTTAATTAGAAGATTGTTCATTAGAAACCCTGCAGTATACGCTGGCATTATGGATCATTCAGAATCTTAATTTTGGTGAAGCAATTGGTTCTCATGCTTGTTGACGTCTGGAATGGTTGTTTTAACTGATTAAGTGAATTTATGCCTTCGTGCTAATCCGAAGACTGTCATGTTGCAATATGTTTTACGCAGCTTAATTATTTTTAAGCTTCCTCCACTGTCCGGCTGAAACATGCTGAACGAAAGGAGAGATGCTAGGACGCTTTCATCACAGATTGCCATTATAGGCACAAACGAGACATTATTAAGTAGCATTGAGAACATTCTTGGAATCTCACTCCACATATTAGGTTATGTGCACATAATTTAGCATTACAAGCCTGATAATTTCTTCGAAGGAAAACCAAAATTTAGGGTCACTCATTAAATGCATATGCATATAGGGTTATATCAAAGCAATAATCAATTCACATTATAGTAAAAACTTAAAAGAGGTAGGTAGCGTTTGTTTACACTACTGCAGCTGTGTTTTGAGTAAATCGTATATTTAAGCTGTTTGGCAAAGAAAAAAAATGGGATTTACTATGCATGGGCCCCATTGTTATTGTGTTTACAACGCAGGGGGAGAAGAAGCAGCTTGGAGCTGCTTTTTTTGCAAACCGTGTTACAGCACAGTAACCAGAGGCGCGCAACTGAACTTCCTGCGCGTGTTTTTTCTTCTTCTTCCAGTAACCAGAGGTGCACGTTTCGTTTTTTCTTCTTCCAGTGACTAGAGGCGCGCGCTTTTTCTTCTTCTTCTGCACTTCCATGTCTCCACTGTTCACGTGAACAATGGAGACATGGAAGTGCAGAAGAAGAAAAAGGAGAATGAGGGGCCGGGGAAAACAGGGAAAGAGTCCAACTCCAGCACCAAGCAGACACTGTGAGAGGAGAAGGAGCAGAACAGAGGAATAGAAAAGTGCTCAACTTTCATCTCCCTCCCGCTTTGCTTTTATCAACATTACACTGTTAAAGTGAATTTTAATTCACGCGTGTTTGCTTTGCAACACGCTGTAGTACGCGTGTTGCTTTGCCCAGCCATGTCATTGGCTTGAGCCAGTGGCCGGGCCGGGCTGGCTGGGTTTAGCCTAACCCATATGGGTCGGACCGAGTCCGATCCAAACCTAAATGCATTGACTCGGGTCCGTTCCAAACCTAAATACATTGACCCGGGTCCAGTCCAAACCTAAATACATTGAACCGAGTGACCCAGTAAAATTATAAAAATCAATAAAATTTCACAGATATTGTGTTTTATTTAAAAAACTAGTGTTAAATATTATTCAATGACACTACATTCATTAGAAGGAGATCGCTTAATGATGTAGCATTTGCAGAATTTGATCGCAATTTCAATTTTGTTTCTGATTATATTTTCCTTGATATTGTTGCGCTCTTAAGAAATTTGTGAAAAATATAGTCCTTGTCGGATGTATTTCATACGTGATGGAATTGTAGATAGTTTAATGAAACAATAAAAAATATTTAAGCATTATTTATTTCATGATGTAATAGCAATAGTTAAATCTATAATATTTAAATTAAAAACGATAAATATTTATATATATTTTTTAAAATTATTTTATAACCTTAATTTCAAAAGCATTTTTAACTAAACACATTAAACTACTTTTTGTTCAACCTCAATTTCAACCACAGTTTTAACCAAACATATATTTTTCCAAACCAACCTCAACTAAAAGTACTTTTTATAAAACAACTTTTTTCAAACTATATCCACAACAGCTACCGCAATACCAAACACAAGTGTTTTTACTGTTCACTTAGACTCATTGTTACTGTAGATTTTAATAATGAATTTTTTTTAAAATTATTAATTTGGTTCTTGAATTTTTATTTTGCACTATTTTTTTTTGGGAGGGAGGGCTGAATTGAAAGACAGGATTGAAGTGAAAAAAGCAGGTAAAATAGGTGATGACCTTGAGATTTATTTGAAAAGTTCATTTTAATCTTTTATAATTTTTAGCTATAAGGTAACCGGTCCCTTTAATTTTGAAAAATTCAATTTTAGTATCAAATTTTATTTCACTTTTTTTTTAGTTCATTTTTGGTGGAGGAGAGAGAGGGGCTTGCTGGATTATGATTTTGGCTATCAAAATAGTTGATTTTTATGTCAAATAGTTCTATATGATAAAAAGAGTTCACATTAGGTTTTTTTTTAAAAGCACATAAAAAACAGATATGAGTTCAGAAAGATTTTTGATTTAGAGTTGATTTTGAGTTTTGAGATGTTTATGGAAGGCAATGTAGTCCATGGGATACTTCGAGAATCATTGAGGGAGGTTTAATATAGTTTATGGAAGAAAAAGTATTAATTAAATAATTACTTTCATTATCAAACTAGGAATAAGTTATAATTAGCTCCTATGAAAATTGTATCATCTTATAAAAGAGGGATTCTTACATGCATATGTATTTAATGTTTTGTTGCCCACCTATGTAGTTGAGACATCAAATTATATTACCAGAAAATTAACAAATACAAACAGAAATATCAACGAAATGTTAATTAGCTCCTACCAAATTGTATCATCTTATGAAAGAGTGATTTTTGCATGCATACGTACTTACTGTTTCGTTGCCCACCTATGTAGTTGAGACATCAAATTACACTATCAGAAAATTGACAAATACAAACAGAAATACTAATAGAATATTTATGTCGGTAAATTGTAGTAAATTTTACCAACAGAATATTCACTCACTATATCCATCGGTAAACACCAACAAAAAAATTTTATTAGTATATACCGAGAGAATTACAGTGAAAAAAAATAATTAAAACAAAGCTAAAAAGTAGGATGACATGTCATTTATACCTATAAAATTATCGATGATATTAGTATCACTGGTAATTCCGTCTATAAACTCGTTGGTAAACTATTTGCTTCTCCCCACACTGTTTATTATATTAATTATAAAGGGTATCACCAACGGATTAATTCTATCAGTATTTTCAAGAGAGCTCTGAAACTATTCACTTCTCAATTGCACTGTTAATTATTGTTCTTTACAGACAAAATCACTGACGAATTGAAAAGTCATCGGTGATATTGGGAGGGGGTTTCCAAAATTTTTTGATTAAATTGAAAATTAAAATTAAATATTACAGATGAAATTACCGATGGATTGAAAAATCGGCGGTGATATTTGGGGGGTTTCTGAAAATTTTCAATTAAATTAAAATTTTAAATTAAATATTACAAATAAAATCACCAACGGAATGATTAAAAATATTAATATTTAATTATCCACTGGTAAAACAGTCAGTAAAATGCCGCAATAAAAAGACTAAAATCCCTCATTTCATAATAAACACACCTCTTCTTCTTCTTCTTTCCTTCTTTCCTTCCCTTTATATAAAAAACACCAACGTCACTTCTTTCTTTCTCTTCTCTCCTCAACTACTTCTCTTCTTTTCTTTTCTTCTCCATGTGCATGTATGTCTTCTCCTCTCTTCTTAGTTTTTTTTTAATTAACATACTTTATGAATTTATTTTTTCTTTTCTTTTCTTTTCTTAGATTCACTCAAAATTATAATATTAAGGTAAGATTTTTCTTTTTTCTTCTTTTTTTTGCATTATATATATATAATTACATTTTCTTGTTCGTAATAATTGTATGAATGTTGTTGTAGGATTTTTTTTTCATATGAGATCAATTTTATTGGGTTTTAGTTGGATTTATTTTTCAATTTTGTTTGTTTGAGTGTTATGGAGTGTTGATTTATATTAATTTTATTATTTTCTACTTCTGTTAAATATATTTTTTTAAATATTTTTAAATAATATATTACCAACAGATTAAATCCGACGTCGGTTTATTCTAGTGAGTTGAAAAGGAATTATTGCAAATGCTATTGTTTTATTATTTTATTATCGGTAGATTTGCGTATGGTACTTCTAGTGGTTATATGACAAAATATCCGAGGAAAATACTAATGGATTGAAGTGGATAATTTTTTTTTTGCAAGCTTTTTCCATCAGTAAATTCAACGGTAATTTTATTACCAATGAACTCATCATCGACAAACAAAAAATTACTTATGAAAGTTTTACCAATTGAGCATTTTCATCCATGAACCCATCAATAAATTTATAACTAATAGAATAAAAATATAAATATCAATGGAAAATTCTGTCAGTAGTTTTAAGAATTTTGGCAGTGTTAGGCCTTTGTTACTATGCGACATACAACAAATCCAATAATTCAGAGCTCAAAAGTAATGGGGAACAAATTTAGTACACAAATTATATGAAAATAAAGTTGATACGAGCCAATAAAAATTATTGATTTTTTATTTGGATAACAATAATACATCCAAATTAAATATACATCTTTTGTCTCATTGATTTTCTTAGCCACCAGTGTTAGGCCTTTGTTCATGCTTGCTGGCTACATCAGCACACTGTCTGAGTTGGACATTCATGCTTGCTTTAAGATAGCAAATTCCTGAGGCGGCTTCAGAGCGTGTTTTACAGTGTGGTTATGAGTGCTTTTCAAATAATTTTTTATGCCAAAATACATGCTAATGATATTTTTTCATTTTTTAAAAATTATTTTTGACATCAGCACATCAAAACGATCCAAAATATACAAACCATATTACATTTTAATAAAAAAAACAAATTTCAAATTTTTTAGAAACACCATCGCAGCCGCATTCCCAATCCTTAATCTTTCTCCAGGCTGCCTTCGGTACATCAGAGATGATAACAAGACTCTTCTTTAATTTTGTACGAGACTTCGTATTATTAATCTATGTTTAGACATGTCACTTCACGTTCAAAAGTATTGATTTTGTTCAGATTTTTTCGAGTACTCAATTGTTCTTTTTCATTAATTTCTAATTAGCAAATCAAATGACCTTGATCATTTTTGAAAATAATAGTAATAATAATATTAAAAAATTACATCAAACCTTCTAATTATTTTTTCATTTTATTTTCTTATTTTGAAAAATTACAATTTATATTCGATGATAGTTTATTTATAAGTTGTACAACACATTACATCTACACAAAAAAAGTCATTAAAAAAGTAAATAATATTAACAAAATTATCATTATGTTCTATTTAAATTTTAATGATTAAAGAAATTTATATTAAATATTATAATTTTACTATTAAGTTAAAAAAAATTATAATAAAATAACTAGTAATATTCTATTAATTACTTTTTAGACTCATTTAAAAAAATAAAATAACAAGGAGAAAAAGTTATAAATAAAGATGTTCTTGTCTCTTTCAACGAGTCATTAATTTTATCTCCTTTTTTCTTAAAATATTTGTTTCTTTTCTAAGGTGGATCTAAAATATAGCTAATTAATTACTCCCGACCACCATAAGATTCTTCTTAAACAAACACCAAAAAAAACCCAGCCACCACCCTGTTAACCCAATCTAAATCTTAATCCGAACCCTAAATTCATCAAATCAAAAACAATTTATTGTTTGCCATCTCGCCAGCTCTCCCACATGACACCAGGGCTAAACCTTGTGTAATCTGGGCACTGTCAGTGAAAGGCTTAGTCTCACCAAGCCAAGTTGGCTGTTTGTTGGGAAAAGGAGGCACTATAATTTTAGAAATGCGCAAGGCAACCAGCACCAGCATCCCAGAATCTGGCCTTTAATATCGCAGAGAAAGGTTCCCCATTTCTGTTTATAATCGATCTACCTCAAAAGATGAATCTGTTGAATTACGCTTGCTTTACCTTGGAATGGGAGTTTCAGGTGGTGAGGAGAGGTGCCCGTAATGGACCTTCTTTAATGCATGGAAGGCTTTCACGTAAATTGAAGACATTCTCCTTAAAGTAGCAGCTCAAGTGGCTCCTGTGTGACTTACGTTGGCAAAGCTAGGTCTGGTAATATGGCGATATGCAGTTGACTGTCGAAGCTTATGATGTACTAAAATCAGTTGGAAAGAAGCAGCTTGACTTGCCAAAATACATTTTATGGCATTTGTGTTGATGAAATTATAAAATTAGAGTATTATATTTTCAATTTTGAGTTGCTAAAAAATATAAAATGTAATTTCTCAAAACACAAAGGTAAAATAAAAGATTAATTAAATTATAAAAGACTCAATGTAATTATTACTAATAAAAAAACACAGACATTCAAAATTAATTAAGTTTCTGCATTGAGTTGGATATCGGTTTTTATTTTGTTCTTATTTTTAATTGAACATTTTTCATTTCAGTCAACAAAAATACAACCTTTTAAGAGTAATTTACAAAATAAATCGCACTTGGTCTCAATTATAAAGAACTTGAATTTGTTAGATATAGTGAGATTGAGCTCTTTTTTAAAGTATTTTTCTTCTAAAATAATATTAAATTGATGTTTTTATATGTGTTTTTTTTTATGATTTAGTAGTACTGATATTAAAAAATAAAAAAGATACGATAAATATTATTTTAATACTTTTAAATTAAAAAATATTTTATAAAGACATTGAGCTTATTACCAAACATACATTTATATAACTTCAACCTCTATTTTAGCTTGGTACAAGGACGTGCAGCCTTGCAGGCTTGCAAGGGAGAGTGATTATGTGACAGCGATACCCTATTAATATGCCAAATTTCACCCATTAATTCAGATAACATAGCAGCTTGTAAGTTTCCGATATCATCTTTTTTAAACTGTATTTTAGATAATAAAAACTGTAAAGCTTAAGAGCAAGGTGGAATAATAAGTTTAAGAGCATAATCAACTAACATAATGCACAGCAAATACCAAACGTACATGCCCAGATACCCTCATTATTGCTGCCTTGTATTACAGAGGCCAATGACACTATATTTCGTTCCATTGATAATTTTCCCCTTGCAATGGTTTAGCTCTGGGGTTTTTCCATGATCTGAAAGGTTTGCTTGGGATTCACGTACGACATAAGACCTGGAATAATAGGCTTAATAGTCTCAGTAGTCTTGATAATGGCCAAGAACAAAAGTCTATAAAAGACAACCATCCCTAGCAAGATTGCTAGGTCAACCCATTTAGAGGAACCCATTTCCATTTGCCAGAAATCCCTCAAGATTTCTTCGCCCTTTATCAGGCCATTACCTTGATAATTGGTGAATTTTAGCCCTTCAAACTCGTTCTTGAACATACCTTGGTAGGCATATCTATGGAAAGCAACATAGTATAATGGATACTTCCAAAATAGCTTAGGAAGATCATCTGGCAACCTAAAGAACCCACCACCTAAAACCATAAGCCCTTGAATTCCAGCCCCTGTTATGATTCCCATTAGGAAATTAGGTACAATACTTGCCACAGCCATCATCATACTCTCAACCATTATCAGGCAAGCAAATAAGGTGGAAGCAAAGTATAGAAAGTGTTCATATCCTTTGTGAAGGCCGGAAGGGTAGTAAGCTATAGCTCCAGGAATTAGTGAGATCAGTAGCAAAAATGGTATAGCAGAGAACGTGTTGCCGATAGCGAAAGAAGTGGCACCATAGTGCCCATTTAATCTTTCACGTTCAAATACCTGATTTCGTAAGAAAAGAAGTCAGTAAATTAATTTGTAGATGCAAGAAAACCCATTACATTAATCGCAAGACATATTTACTAGAGGTGGGAAGATCGACCTTCATTTCTTCCACAAAAGAAGGAAATCCACCGATGGCCATGAATGTTAGGAACGTAGATACGAACATAAGAAGTGACCCTCTAGCCTGATACAAAACAGATTAGAAGATTTAGGTTGTATTGTGTGGTTAGATAAGGGCCTAACTCACTCTATTATGCAATATATTTTACATTTACCTGAATGGAACCATAACTAGAGCCAAGATCATGATAAATGGAGGAAAGACCATAACCCAATCCAACATAGATAGCTAGGCGTAACCAGTAATATCCCAGATCACGAAACATGTTCACGAAAGATCTTTTTGTTAGAACAAGAGACTGAGTTAGAAATCCAGCATGGTCTCTCCTGCTCTCCAATGCTTCAAAATGCTGAAAACCACACAGTTTAAGTACTCCTTTCTACCTGCCTTAGACCTGTCTAGTAAACATATCTGTGTCAAGTGCTGGCTTACCTCTTTACATATTTCTGCTACCTTTACTTGAACTTGTTGCCAGTAATCGGAGGACTTGTAGGATTTTACAAGGATGTTAATCACTTCCTCTGTGGGGATTGCATCATCTAAGCCTTGTTCAAGATCCTAGTTTCAATAAAAGAAGTTAGAACTACCGATGAAATACTACTACAGTAAAGGCCTTTTGAGTGGACTTACCTTCTCAAAGTCCTTGTTTATGGTGTTTAGGAAGTGATCGGATGGGTTTTGGAGCGGCGGGCAAGGGAAACTATTTAACGCGAAAAACTACATGTAATCGAACGAAAGAAAGAGTTATTAGTTGTCTCATAATTAGCTGCTCCAGCTGTGCAATTAAACTATTAAAAAATAATTTATCCTTACCTCATTTGCTGCAGAAGCAGGGCCAAAATATACAGTTTCGCCTGAAGACAAAAGGCAAAGATTGCTAAAAAGTTGAAATACTTCACTGCTAGGCTGATGAATGGATGCAATTACAGTTCTTCTAACGCCATCTTTGTGATCTAACCTTGCAATTCCTCTCATGACATAATATGATGCTGCGCTATCAAGCCCACTTGTCGGTTCGTCAAGGAAAAGAAGTTTTGGGCGCGTTAGGATCTCTATGCAAATACTGACTCTCCTCTTTTGACCACCACTAAGGCCTTTAACTCCCCACCCTCCTATTCTTGTATTCATAGCATCTTGCAATCCCATCTCTCTTATTGTCATCTCCGCTCTTTCCATCTTTTCTACCTTTGACATTGAGTCTGGCAACTGAAGCTGAGCTGAGTAGTACACAGCCTCTCTAACCGTTAAAGTTGTAACCAAAGTATCATCTTGTGTCACATAGGCCTAGTTAACATTGAAATCATAAAAAATCAACAAAGAGTCAAATATTGCTATATATACCTCATGTGATTGATTCTGTCAGAGGATCTAGTGCTAATTATCAAGAAAACATGCATATCTAATTACATTTCTTCTGTTAATCATCTACTCACCGATGTTCCATAAGCCAATGCTTGCTTATGACCATTGATAAGAATCTCTCCTACTTGCCTTGCGTTGGAACCTAGTCTCCCTGCAAAACGAATTGGTTTAAGGAATTTTAACGGGCATATTTATGCCCGGGAATGTGCACGAGCCTAATTTATCACGATGAACTCACATACATAATATAATGTTTTTTAAAAATATGAGCATGGATTTGTTACCAGCTAAGGCATCAAGAAGTGTAGACTTGCCGCAACCTGAAGGACCCATTATAGCTAGGAGCTCTCCTGGTTGAGCATAACCAGTTAGACCTTGAAGGATTGGCTTGCTTCCATGTTTTCGATTAGGGACTGTAACCCACAAATCGTCCCAAGTCAAGAAAACACCAGGAGTACTTTTAGCGGAGTCATTAACAGCATTTTTACTAATGGTTTCCACTTCCAATGCGGTTTGGAGTTCAGAACTTTTCATGGATGCTGTTGGACCACTTTCATTCGGTTGAGTCGAAGGTTGAAGAAAAGAAGCCATGAAGGGTGGTTCCTATGTATTTATGTCTCTTTGAGCTTGTGTTTCAGGTTGAGGTTGCGGATCAAGGCTTAAGGGTAGCATTGATTTATAAGGGGGTTCGAGTTGCTATTCATTAGACATAGAGCATTGTTTGCTCATTAAAATGTGTATATATATCAATATGGAATTTTTGTATGCTCATTAAAATTGAAAATTCCGACAACCTTTTCAAGGTATCATGGAATTACCTTCATGAGGATTGGCTAAAAATTCGAAGGTTTAACAAAAAGAAATTCTTGTTTTTTAAGAATATATAACAAAAGTTTTCTTATATATATATAGTCTTCGTTCTCTTGATAATCTTAAGGGCACATCCTCCATATTGTCTTAATACATTTAAAAAACTTAATAGTTTATTTCGTTCTTCAAAATTTTTTATTTCGTGAAAAAGGATTGCCTTCGTAAAAAAGGATATAAAAGTTGTTTTATTTCGTTCTTCAATAATTTTATTTTAATTAATACAAATATTCAAATTAGTTTCTCTATATCTCAATTAATTTATAAATTTTAAAATTAATAAAGATATAAATTTTTAGTGGTCAAGAAAAACTAGAGGAAGCAATAATTGTCAAATATAAAAGTTACATGCGGATCTCCACGAAAGATGGGATACGGAGCTAGACAGCAAAGCTACGAGGGAGAAAGAAGACGGCTCGAGAAACGAGAAACATCTTCCCCCGTGCCCACAAAAGGAAATGTGCGATTCCTCTGTAGAGATCGTTTTAGTCCAACAATATTGGATCATTTATGTCTAATATTACCATGATTGAACCGTAGAAGTGGTGGCTCAATGGTTCTTTGGTCAACTTATGGTTCAATGGTTTTCACCAACTGGTTTTAACATTTATATATAGATATTTGTTGAATTTTTTACAAGTTATATTACGAGATCCAGCGGTTAAATATTTCTTTTAATCAGATAAATTGGTTCGAAATGCTTCAGAAGCTTTTTATTTTATTTGAATATATAATTTGATTGTCGTGTTAGGGCTTTTTTAGGAGGTCATCCTTCCATATACGGTCCCATTTGAAATTTACAAACCTGTATCAATTCTTCTATTATCTTTTTCCTTTATTTTATTCAGAAAAGTTCATATATTTTTGGAAAGATTTGTTTGTTCTTCTTATGAGATGTATGGCATCTTTTGTTTGGTTTATCAAATTCCAATTATGCCCCACAAAAAAGTGACAAGATATAAGAAGAAGAAAAATGATATTTATATTTTTTGATAATATGATATAGAATGCTTTTCAACTTAGAATTTATCAAAATAATATTTTTTTATTTTTAAATTTTTTTAATATTAACACATTAAAACCATATAAAAAAATTATTTTAAAAATATAAGCTACTGCAATGTTAAATGAGAACTTCACAGAGATATTGAAATGTTAAAATAATTAAGATAAAAAACAAAAAGGAGTCTATAATTTTCAATAATCTGTTTATTATGAGTACTTAGGATTAAAATAAATACAAAAAAAAAAAATTATATATAGGTTAAAATGAAAATACTATTCTACCCTTAATAAATAAAACTAAATAAATATTATTTAACATCTCCTCTCAAACTCACAATGCGGCAGCTAAAAGCATCGAGAGTTTGCCAACTAGAAAATAAAAACGAGAAATGAAATGCGCCTTGGTAAAGAAATCTACAATCTGCAAGGAATAAGAAACAAAAGGTAAAGTAATGGTGCCGTGCTTAAGATGATAACGAGTAAGATGAAAATCGATTTCAATGTGTTTAGTTCGCTCATAAAAAATCAAGCTGTGAGCAATCTGAATAGAACTATGGTTGTCACAATACATAGAAGTAGGATAAGAAAATGAAAATCCTATATCAGTAAGTAACCAACCTAACCAAACAATCTCATTGGTAGTAGATGTCATGACACGATATTTTGCTTTGGTGGATGATTGAGAAACAATAGATTGTTTCTTGCTTTTCTAAAAAATAAGAGGATCACCTAAAAAGATACAAAACCCGATAACAGACTTGCGATATGTGGGATCACTACCATAATCAGCATCAGAGTATGCACACTACTCCAAGAAAGAGGTGGATAAAAGTAAAAGACTCTGAAAAACTATACCCCGAAGATATCGCAAAATACGAAGAATAGCTGCTCAGTGAACAGTATAGAAGAAGCAACAAATTAACTAACAACATGAATAACATATGCAATATCTGGACGAGTAATTGTGAGATATACCAAGCTCCCAACAATAGTATGGTATAAAGTAGAATCTATCAAAGGTAAACCATCAGAAGAAGAGTACCTTGCGTTAACCTCAATAGAAGTATCTATAGTCTTGTTATCAGTAAGTTTAGCCCGCTCAAGAATATCTGCAACATATTTTAACTAAGAAAGAAGGTAACCTCTAGGTGAGTATGCTACCTCAACACTTAGAAAATATCGAAGATAATCCAAATCCTTCATTTTAAATTGTCCAGCCAACTCTGTCTTCAAAATTGAAATACCATCAATGTCATCACCAGTAATAATCATGTCATCAATATATAAAGACAGAATGATACGACTTGCATCAGTGCACTTAATAAAAATAGTAGAATCATGACTACTAGAAACAAAGCCAAGAGACGAGATCACAATAGAGAATTTCTCAAACCAAGCATGGGGTGCTTGTTTGAGACCATATAATGCTTTCTTAAGTTTACAAACATATCCAGAGTCATGTGAAATACTAGGAGGGGGTGCCATATAAACTTGTTCTTGAAGATTTCTATTCAAAAAGACATCGTTAACATCAAGCTGAGAGATATGCCATGATGAATCGAAGCTACGATAATAAGAGTATGAATATTAGTTATTTTTGCAATAGGAGCAAATGTCTCCTCATAGTCCATACTATATTGTTGAGAGTATCCTTTTGCAACCAGCCTAGCTTTGTATCGCTCAATAGACCCATCGAAATTAGTCTTTATCTTATACAATCAATAACAACCAACAACACTTTTATCAGGAGGTAGAGGAACCAAATCCCAAGTATCCGTCTTATGCAAAGCAGAAAGTTTCTCATCCATGGCTTGTTGCTAAAGCAGATCAAGAATTGTCTCTTTATAGAAAAAGGGCTCAAAGAGAAAATGAATAGAAGCTAAAAAGAAACTAAATGATGAAGAATAACAAGAATAAGTAAAATCCAGTAGCTTTGTGGACTTACGAATATGGATGGACTGACGTAGAGGTGGATCCACAATCTCAGATGAAGTTTGAGGGGCTGTAGATGAGAATGAAGCTTCAGATGTGCTAGAGAGCAAAGTATCAATACCTGCAGAGTTATGAGTACAACTTGGTCGAACATGGAGAGAGGTATGACTATCAAAATCCTCAGAAAAGGGATCTATACGAATAAGATCAGGTTTAGTCAGGCTATTAGTAGTGGATGAAATAGAAAAGAAATGTATGTGCTCGAGAAAGATAACATGACTAGACACATAAAGTTTCTGAGTTATTGGATCAAAACAACGATACCTCTTTTTACCTTCACCATAACCTAGAAAGACATAAATAACAGATAAGGAGGATAGCTTACTGCGTTCTATATAAAGATGAAGAATGAAACAAGTACAACAAAAAACTCTAAATGAAGAATAATCAGGTACATACCCATATAACTTTACAATAGTAAGGACAATTTTCCCTTAAAACTCACTAGAAACAGAAGCAAACAACAATAGAGAACGAGCAATTTCGACAATGTGCCTATGTTTTCTTTCAGTAACACTATTTTGCTCAGGAGTATCTGTACATGAAGTTTGGTGGATGGTTCCATCTAAGGCAAGCAATTGACAAAATTTATTAGAGGTGTATTCCCCACCCAAATCACACCTAAAACATTTGATCACAACAGAATGTTGAGTTTTGACAAGAGCTTGAAAGGTTGCATATATCTCAAAGAATTTAGAATGATGTTTCATTAAATAAACCCAACAATAACGAGTATGATCATAAATAAAAGAGACATAATATCAAAACCCTCCTTTTATGATAACAAGAGAAGGTCCCTCCCTATACATCAGAATAAATCAAGTTAAATGGTGAATAAGAAATAAAAATACTTCGATTAAAAGGTAAAGCGAAAAATTTTACTAGTTTACATCCACTACAATCAGAAATATCACAAGTTTTCAAATTTTCTAAAGCTCTTGTTGTAATATCCCACATCGACGTGTGAGGGTTTGGTAGCTGGCCTTATTAAGAGTGCTGGTTGCCAACTTGACATACGCGTTTTGGGGCATGAGGCTCAAATGTGGGCTTGCATCACCAGGAACAAAACCGTGAGGGCGGTAATGCCCAAAGCGGACAATATATGATAGGTTGGGCCAGGCTGTTATATTTGGTATCAAAGCCGACCTCACTGGTTGTCCGATTGTGCCGACGGGGTCGTTGGACTCCTTAAGGGGGGTGGATTGTAATATCCCACATCGGCGGGTGAGGGTTTGGTAGTTGACCTTATTAAGAGTGCTGGTTGCCAACTTGCTATACGTGTTTTGGGGCGTCAGGCTCAGATGTGGGCTCTCGTTACCAGGAACAAAACCGTGAGGATGGTAAGGCCCAAAACGGACAATATATGGCAGGTTGAGCCCGACTGTTACACTTGTGGATGCCAAAAATCTCAAACGAGAAGATGAAACATGTCTTAAACGAGAATGCCATAACTAAAAACTAGAAGATGAAGGATTCAAATGAAAAGAAGATAAATCAACAGTAGCAGCAACAGCAGCAGCGGGAACTGACACTCCATTCTCCCTACTGCCTATCCTAATCAGCTTTTGAGACTGTAGATCTTGTACACAACAAAAAGAAGAGGAAAAAATGACTAAATAATCACAAAAATCACATAATTGACCAACAGAAGCAAGATTTTATTTGAGGTTCAGAATCATATAATTGCAGAAGCTAAAGGGAAGACGAAATACCAGATTTACAAAGACGGAAGACAAAATATCACTATAAAAAAAATAGTCTCACTCCATAAAACCAGCTCTGATATCATGATAAAATAATTAAGATCAAACACAAAAGCAAGCTATAATTCTTAATAATCTATTTATTATGAGTGCTTAGGGTTAACCTAAATAGAAAGAAATTATATATAGGTTAAACTGAAAATGCTATTCTACCCTTAATAAATAAGACTAAATAAATATTATTTAACATGATATATATATATATATATATATATATATATATATATATATATATATATATATAGTTAAAATTTGATAGTTAAGCTTGAGCTTCATCTAATAAACCCAAGTCATCGTGGTGATGACCCGTTTTGAATTTATATATTATTATTTTTTTATTTTTTATAACCTATATTTTAAGGTTAGTTGATAAATTAAGTTTTAGGATTTTCAATATATCATTGAACTTTAATAACACCAATATTATATTGAATTTGATTTACGTTTTATCATTAAAAAACTTGAGATCTCATGGTGAATATTAATCTATCATTAACTTTATCATTTCAATTGCTTTCAGTGTACTTTGTTTATCAACTAACAGCATAAAAAATAAAATAAAACAACCAATGGATCACAAATCAGAATGGGAAAAAAATATAACAACAAAACGATCACATATCACATCGGGAAAACTCTTGTTTCCTAATTTTCTATCGAGTTGCTCAATGGGCAAAAAGCTTTTATTGGGAATTTCGCACATGCTGGTTAGGAGCTTGGATGGCATCCAAGGTTGGTATACTCTAGTCAGAAGAAGAGAGATTTCTGTTTGGAGAGAGCTATAGAAATCACACGTGCATTCAAGACTAAATAAATAACTTTGAATTCCAATATAAAAACTTATTTGCCATCTTCTTTTTCTTTATGCTATTCTCTATAAAAACAACCTTTTTCTCCTCCTTCATTTGTACTATTTTTTTTTTGGATTCGAGGAAACCTCACCCCCCGGAAAGCGCACTTTGTGGGCCCAGGTGAGGGAGTAAAACCCCGGCTGTCCCAGGCTCTTACAAGAGGTGCACGCCCTGACTCGAACTCGAGACCTGCCGTGCAAATCTCAAACCCTTTGCCATCACACTACGCCCCTTGGAGACCTTCATTTGTACTACCTTAAACATTAAAAAATGTAAACAATAAACATTCATTATTTGCAGGTTTTTTTTGGATTTTTTATGCATGCCTCAGCTAAGAAGACTTTAGTTTTTTTTCAGGGTTGGATAATGAATATGATATTATGTGTAATATGTATCTCAGACTTTGCTACAATTATAGATTTATAATTCCAAACTTATAAAATGCCAAAATATAATTCAATATTAAAAAAATAATCAAATACTTTAATGATTTAAATGTAAATAAGAACTTTAATAATAAAATATTAAAGAGCTTACATTCATCGGATGCTTTTTATTTTAATTACAACCACACACTATAATGCATTGGCAAAAGAACATGAAGTTATATTTTTGGTGTTTTCTAGGTTTTTTTTTTAATGGAAATTGCAAGTCTACTAAATTATATACCTACTGATTATCAATCTACAGGTTACTTGCGTACTGATTACTTGCCTACCGGCTACTAGCTACTATCTATTGATAAACAAGTTTTTAGGTTCCTACGAATTTGATTGAATTGCAGTGTAGTTGTTGTGTTTGATTGTCCCTTTTTCTCTTTTTGTCTGGTAACCACCTAATTTCTTCATTCTTCTTGGTTTTATTTAATTTTTAATTTTGACCAAAGATTGTTAAATTTTGATCAAGAGAGTGATTTTTCAACTTGTAAAAAAATAGAGACTATAATTTGTTTTTTTGCCCTCCTCTTTCTTGATTTTTTTGTTAAAAAAATATATGATACTGGTAGTTATTCATTTTTAAATTTAATTTTAAATTTTAATTAAATTTAAATTTTAAAAAGATAATGAGTTTATTTGGAATTTTATTAGTATATACTATGTTGAAGTGTATTAAAAAAAAAAGAGAGTAAAGAACAAGATACCTAAATTTGTTTTTCCCATAAATCATCGATCCTTAGAGAAGAAATTAAAATTTTCGAGAGAGCAAAAAAAAAAAAAAAAAAAAAAAAAACCCCCTTTCATCTTTTTCCCGTACCGTGACTAAAGGAATGAGGTCACCTAAACAGAAACTTCCTAAAGTAGCCACCAGTCTCCAGTCAGGACCAAGGAACCATCTTAGCAACATCAACACATTGAAGCAACAGTGATCCCTCAAAAAAGGATATATCCACGCAAGCGAATGACCTCCACCCGTGAGTTCAGAATAGTAAATTCTTATAGGATATTGGCGTGCTTTATATATATATATATATATATATATATATATATATATATATATATATAGAATTGCCTTTAGTTTGTTTTACAGCCTAGAGGACACACTACTTTTGAGGATGTTTTAGATTTGTTTTTTTAAATATTTTTTTAGTTAAGTTTTTTTTTTTTAAATTGCATGTTTTAGCATGATAAAAAAACACAAAAAAAATGTTTATCTTAGTAATTTTTTTTTAAAAAAGAAAACTAAATATATATTTTTTTTGGCTAGTATCTTTATAAAAAGATAATACTTTGGTGTTAACATATTTTCAAGTATATTTTTGGTGTATATAGTAATAATCTGTTTATTAAACCTATTTGAACCCGACCAAAATTAAAAGGTTTATCGGGTTAAAATATCTAAATTTTCAAAATAATAAAACTACCAACCCTATCAATGTAAATAAAAAAAAGTATTTTTGTTCATATTTGAGGTCAATTGACTCATAATGAGCCACCACCTTAAACAATAAAAAACACTATTCCTAGGGACTAAGGGGTTTGTTTTCCCTGTGGTCTCAGTTTCGAGTCATGTGGATACTAATATGATAGCCACTGGAGACTTACATGATCGTTAACTTCTGGGTCCATAGGATTAGTCGAGATACGCGCAAGCTGACCTGGACACCCACGTTAATAAAAAAAACACTTCCTAAATTTTCAACAAAAAAAATAATTTTTATCAAAAGTTTTTTTTGTTTTTTTTGTTTTTTCTCAATTTGTACTCATGCTACAGAGTAGTGAACATTTATATACATCAATGCCAAAATTAAGAATACACTTAATATTCATTAAAACCAAAGTTAAGTGTATTAGCATTAAAATTAGAAATAATTTTTGTAGCCCAATATTTACTAGCGCTAGAATCTGGAATATTTATATTCACTAATGCCAAAATTAGAAATATTCTCGGTATTTACAAACGTTAGAGTTAAAAATATTAGACACTAGAATTGAAAATTATTCTGAACCTGAATATTCACTGACATCAAAATCAGGAATACCATACATTTTCTTCACATAATATTTATCAGCGCCAGAGCCAGAAGTATTTGTAGTTAAATATTCACTGGCGCTAGAGTCATGAATATTATAGGCAGACCATCAATAAATAATACAACAACTCCTTAGCAATTTAAAACGAAACCAGCGATGCAGCCCACCTCAGGTAGGATACCTAAAGGGTGATAGTATCGTTCTTTTTGCGTAATCAGTCATGTACAATAGAATCTCTGTTGATCAGTTATCATGGTTCCTTATAACTATAATATTAGGTGACGACTCCTTAAACCAGACATTTTCCCTTTTAAGAACAAGATGTTAGATAATCTATTATTTTTCTTAAAATTTAAAAGCCATCGTGATGTCGGGTGCAACAGGGATGCATGACTTCAACTGCTCTTCTCTATCACTCCACGTGCCTTCTCAGTTTTTCTTTGACAAATCTGGACCACTTCTACCATGTATCCTAATATTCTTTTCATCCTATTTAGACTTTGTTGTTTCCTCATGTAATATTAGTTCATCTCATACCAAAATCTTAACCTTTTTAATTTTGCCCGAACTTCATTGCATATCAAGTATTTTTTCTATTCTTTTAACCTAAACTATCTCTTTATTAATTTTATTGTATAACAAAGTCCCACTAGTTTTAGATCTTTTGCAACTTCACTTCATTTTATCCTAGAGTAACATATTCTTAATAGGGTTTCCACAACCTTATCACTAAGGATATAAGTATTCCACATTAAAATACCAATGAATCCACTTTTAAGAGGGAATTTGGTTTGTATCCTAGGATTTTCATGTTTAATAATAATTTACATCCTTGCCCTAATGGGTAATTCTCATTAATAGGAGACCGAGCCCCCATTAGAGTTGCCGATGATTGTCATGTTTTGTAAACAAGACATTAAATTCGAGGTTGGGCACCGAAAGATAGTAATCCAATTAAATTCAATTGCGTTGGACATTTCCCTTCCTAAATTTCACTGTTCGCTCGTGACTCTCTTGGCTTGAATGATCGGTCCTCCTATAGATTTATGACATTTGATGTATTTTATTTTACGTCTTTTCATCTTGTCCCCTAGAACCTGTGGCTCTCCATGCTTCGAGACTGTGAGCACAGGCGTAGATATCATGCAATCAATTGACCAACAGAGCTCACGTCCAAAAAAAAGTTGTCTAGAATATATGATGACCATTCTTGAAGACATAAAGTTGCTAAAATAATCTTGCAAAAAAGTATTTATGAATTGATGCGGTAGGGTACTAAGGGATGTATCGTGTTTTGTGACACCTATTATATTAATTTTTTTTTATTAACATGGATATTCAAGTTAATTTATGTGTATCTCGATTAATTTCACGAGTTCTGAAATTAACGATCATGTAAGCCTTTAATAACCATCATATTAGCAAGGCTCGAACCTGAAATTATAAAAAAATAAATCTCTTAATTCTAAGTTTTTACCACTAAACTACCTATAAAATGATTAATTTTGGACTTCTCTTGCCCATCGGGGAAGTTTGAACCTAGACAACCCATTTCTGCCACTTCCTAATGCCGTCTTCAATTTTCACATTATCACTATTATTTTCCATCAATTTTCTTTGAGTTAATGTAAAAAGTTATCATGTAGCCTTAGAAAATAATATAAAAATCATTTATAGAATTTCATCTAATAATTTAAAATTTTTAATTAAAATTGTTTTTTTTAATATGACATCAACATTTTTATAAATAAATAATTAAGAGTTTGAATCTTATTATTTTTAATCAAATCATAAGATTAAATATAAAATAGTGGGGAGAATTTTATTATTTAAAAGAAAAATTGAGGAGCCGAGATGTAACTTTGGATAGACGGACGGAATTCTTGAATGTCAAGGCCTCTTAATTTGAAGATAATTAATTAATGTGCATCGATAGCCCACATATTTCGATTTGAAGGTGAAACATAATTTATAACACTATAAAAATCTTCCACATCAATATACTAATTAATCCGTTTGAGGGAATTCGGCCTTCAAATTGACTTCTAAAATATTAAATGGCTGATTTTGGTAATCTCTGTGTCCTTGTTTTTTTTAACACGATAATAAATATTTTTGGATCAACTTAAATATAGATTAATTTTTTTTCAAATGATTTTAAGAATATATCATTCATATTTATCTAATATATTTAAAAAAATTAAGTATATTAAATGATGGTTTCAAATGATTTTAAGAATATATCATTCATATTTATCGAGATAATCTTCAAAACTCGTAATTCAAGTCATTAGACCAGGTTACTCTATAGAAGACAAACCCACAAAAATTATGAAGAAAAATTCTCAATCATCCAAAATTAATAAATAAAACAAATAGTAATCAAAATAATAAGGATCAAATATAGTATATAAATAAAATAAAACAAAACAATAAGGGATGAAATCAAAAATTAAAATAAATCAATAAAAGGATAAAAAACAAAAACAAATAGCAATTAAAAGAATAACAACTAAATTTGATATAAAAATAAAAAGAAATAATTTAATAAGAAACAAAATTGAAAATCAAAATAAATCTAGAAAATAATAAAAAAATAGCAATCAAAAGAATAAAGGTTGAATAAAAAATGGAAAAAATTTCTAATTTTATAAATTATTTAAAATAAAATAAATAATAATTAAAAAAATAAAGATTAAATTCAAAAAAAATAAAATTAAAGGGATATTTTTAAAAAATAGAATGCTTAGTGGGAGAATAAAAAAAGAAAAGAATAAAAACAAGAAAAAAAAAACAAGTCGATGCCCCCAGCTAATTGTGGAGCTTATCATATGACATTTTCTTTCGGAGACATTGAGATATCTGACGTCCTTTCATATTTTCCTTTTGAATTTGTGGCTCTCCACGCTTTGCGAAAATGCGTGGGCATCTTTAATTCACCGAGTTAAATATTTTTAAAATATTTTTTTTATAAAATAATATATTAAAATAATATTTTTTATTTTTTTAAAAATTAATTTTGAGAACAGCATATCAAAACCATATAAAACATAAAAAAATTAATTTTTAATTAAAAAAATAAAAAATAAGATTTTTAAAAATATAAATTGCCCAATGTTTCCAACCAAAAACAACACTACATCCGCAAGTACAAATGAATCTTTATGAATCCGCGTGTACAAATGAATCTTTATGAATTGCATGTACAATTTTAAAAATATACTTTGGTGTAAAAAAATACACTAATCTCCCCCTTTTGCCAGCACCAGCAACTCTAAAAACTGCACACACTTTTCGAACCTTTAGAATGTTTTTGTAAACGAGGTGAAAACCGTATTTTTAAAAATTTAAATTTTATTTTTTATTTTTTACTAGAATTTAATATGGTTTGTATATTTTGGATCGTTTTGATGTGCTGATATCAAAAATAATTTTTAAAAAATAAAAAAAATCATTAGCATACATTTCGGCACGAAAATTTATTTGAAAAGCAGCTACTACTACACTGCGAAGCAATCTTTAAACTGCCAAGCAATCTTTAAACGATGTTAAAGCCAACCTCTAGAAAGATAATATTGTGCATGATGTTAGCATTTAACCTCCATAATAATGTCTATTTTGGATTATTAGCATAGAAATATTAAAATTTTAGTGAAATAACATTCAATAAAAGTTTTTGATGAAATGACATAGCTTATGTTTGTTGTGATTTTAAAACATGATATATAAAAAAGTTATAATTAAGAAATATAACATTAAATAAATATTACATTTTATAATTATAATCTATTTACAAAATATAAAATTAAAAAGAAAGGTTAGAGTTTAATTTCACAATATATCATGATTTTAAATTGTACAGGATAATGTATCATGATTTAAAATCGTGATAGGTTAAAATTATGCTATTTTACTAATTATGTTTTGAACTGTATTATTTCTCTAATGTTTTTAATTTATCATACTAATTAAAAAAAATCAATCAAACACTCCCCAATCATTATCCATAAAGCTAGGCATATAGGAAATGAACGTGAATATTTTTCTATTAATAACTTTTTTTATTTATTAATTTTATATTGCAATATCTTTTTTATTTTAATTTTTTTTATAATTTGTTTTAGTTTATTTTTTATAAAATTATCATAGATTCAAACAATCATATATCCTGATATTTTGGTTGTGCTTGATTTTAAAAGTTTCTATTTTTGTTATCTTTTTGTTATCTTATAATTAAGTAAAACATAATTTTAAAAATAAAATTATTAAACCTAATAGAGCCCACGACTTGGGTTACAGGTTTGATAAATTACGTCTTAAAACCTATATTGATTAAATATATTTTTGTTTTAATATTAAAAAACAAGATATTATCTTGATTGTTTTTTAAAAATCAAACTATATTTTTTAATAATCATCTAAGTTGAAACTTGATCTAATAAAAGGTTTTAAAGTTTAATAATAATATGCGGCCTAAATATTTTTTTTTTACATTCAATTTTGTTTATCACGAGACCGTACGTAAACTAGTCTTCTCTACACATGATTTATCATAATTTGTCTATTCAATTTCAGATCGACTCATGAGATAGAACCAAGATACTTTAATTTCTTACGTTTTCGTAAACATTATCAGATACGCTATGTATTATAGATGTCAATTCAAATTAATGAATCTAAATATTTTATATGATTAATACTACTTATTCAACAAATTCGATTGATTAATACGGATTTATTTTCTGTTACGATAAATTGACGAAACTATAGCCGGCCCGATAGTCGCCTCAATGCGCGATAGATATAACAAAAATTGAAAAAATATTTCCTTTTAATTGTCGACTATCAAAAAAATCAGAAAATGTTACCAAATTTATATTGACGGCATTCAATATAAGTTCAAGACACATGTGGATCCTATTTCAATGAGAACTTGATGAGTCGATCCGCCTACACGTCTTGCTTTTACTGCTATATCGGGAGTTACTTCACGTATTGCTTGATGTAAAACAGATAGTGGATTTGTTTCTGTCTTTTGTTGAATCTTTTTCATGGCTCGATAAAGAATTTGATAAGCCAATGATTTTTTTCCGTGTTTCAGAATACGGTTAACCAACATGTTAACTAATCGATTACGATAAATTGGATCAGATTTTACAGTGTTTTCTTCTGCAGTACCTCGACATGACATGAGTGTGCAAGGGATTCTTAAGAATCAGTTTTCCTTTTATAAGGGATAATAAAATCATTTATTTTGACTTTTTGACCCATATTGTAGGGTGGATCTCGAAAGATATGAAATACCTCCCGAGGAAGGCTAAGAAGGCTGTGCGTGCAGAATAGGCCTAACAAGCATTCCATGCCATCTTTTACTTATTCTAGGTTTCATGTCTTAAACTTTAATATGGGCTGTCAACGAAAATCATCTAGCCTCTGCATTCGGGCCTTTGGAATCGAAAACTAATGAGGTTAATACTTAACCTTTAAAAGAGGGTTAAAATTGGGTTAAAATTCACCCACTTGTTTGATTTTCCTTTTCCTTTAAGCCCCCCCACAGACATATATTATGTATCATTTAATCATTTCCAATTTAATCCTTGATTAAAATTTACTGTATCACAAATTTATACATGATTTCTACACATCAATAAACTTTCTTGACATTATCGCTGACCTAAACACAATCTAAGCCCTCTTGTTTCTCGGGTTGCTTTTCCTGTTTCATAGTTTTTTTTTTTTTAGTTCCTTCATTGACAATTAATCCATGGCCTATACTTTTTTTTTTTTTTTGATAACCTGGGGTGTTCGGGCAGTTTATGCGTATCATGACTAATCCCCAGACTTACTGAACATCCTGTAAACCCAGTATACAAGTAAGGTATCGCGGGGATGACAGACGTGCATACAAAGATTCGAATCTAAGGTGCAGAGATAAGGAATTCCTTGCCAGGACTGTTAGGCCACGAACCTGGATCCATTTTGAAGAATTGTTTTCAAAAAAATAAATAAATACCCAACAGCCACTAATCAAAAGTATGTAAAACAAAATCCAATGATTAAACCAGGATTTCCAATTGATTTTTTTTGAAAATCCTAAAAATAAAAATATGGATTTGAAGTTAATAATTAACACTTTTCAAACATAATCTATCAATTTGTTTTTTGAAATTTGTTTAAAACATTGTTAATATACATATTTGAGACTAAATTAAAAATAAAGTCTACTTATTTTTAGGATTAAAACCCTATTGGAATTAAATCTTTACCATGAATTATTTAACTTGAAAAATTAACATGATTTACAATGAAATTGGATGAATGAGAAATTGATCTTAAAGAATCCTTCGTTAATATGTTTTAGAGAAATTCAAAACCCTAAAAAAACTTGTATCTTACAAAAAAAAAAAGAAAGAAACAAGGTACACTTGTTGTTTATATAGTGAGAATATGATGAGTTAAAATTAAACCTAAAGAAATGACCTAATCAAAGAAATGATCTAATTTTTTCCTCTCTCCTTTTCCTTATAATAAGATTCCATTCCTTCTTATTATAGAACCTTTTCATGTCCATTTCGAAGAATGTTTTTCAAAATAATAAATATCCAACAACCACTAATCAAAAGTATTTAAAACTAAATCCAATGATTAAACTAGGATTTTCAATTGATTTTTTTTAAATCCTGGAAATAAAAATATGGATTTGAACTTAACAATTAACACTTTTCAAATATAATTTATCAATTTGTTTTTTGACATTTTTTTAAAACATGGTTAATATACATATTTGAGACTAAATTAAAAATGAAGTCTACTCATTTTTAGGATTAAAACCCTATGGAATTAAATATTTAACATGGAAAATGAACATGATTTAAAAGGAAATTGGATGAATGAGAAATTGATCTTAAAGAATCTTTTGTTAATATGTTTTAGAGAAATCCAAAATCCTAAAAAAAACTTGTATCTTACCAAAAAAGAAACAAGGTATGCTTGTTGTTTATATAGTGAGAACATGATAAGTTAAAATTAAACCTAAAGAAATGACCTAATCACAGCAAGTTTTGAGCTTAACACCCCCCCCCCAACACACACACACACACACACACACACACACACACACACACACACACGGGACTCATGCTTGGGCTCAAGCTTTGGCCTAGGCTTAGGTTTCTTGTAAAATAATTTTTTCACCTACAAAAAATTATTTTTTACCGATTTAATTTTGGGCCTGGGTGTAGTCCATGAAAAATTATTTTTTCCTGTACATTATCTTTTTCTGCTTGTCCAGCCGATGGACTAATTCTGATAAGTGTTTTTAGTTTTATTTTTCAAGAATTGATTCTTCATAGACCTAGACAATTTTGGATAGTTTTTGCAGCTCTTTAAAACCAAAACTATGAAGATTTATTATTTTGTTATTGCAAGTAATTAAAGATTATTATGGATGAAATTTATTCTGCTATTAATCAAAATAAATTCTTGTCAATTTTGGTTCTGAAATTCACTATAAAATGAGAATGTGAGATGAGTTTTCTACACTATTTATCAAAATTTTTATACTATCCTTAACCTTAATTTTTAGTATTTCTCCTCTATTTTAAGTTTTATTATCCTCTCAAATCTAGAGTTTATGTTTGGTCTTGTTGAAAGATACACACGCTACATTTTCTTAATTCATTGACCATGTTTAAAAGCACATCTAAACAAAGTGGTGCTATTAGAATCTTGGGATGCTTATTACAAACAATCTTTTGCACCAAGTGAGGATTAGTAAACCTTTAAGAACAAAAAACTCATTATTGATAACAACAAAGCTAGCTCAATTCTAAAGTGTATCAACGAACAAGTGCCTTTTTTTTGGTTTGTTTAATGAAATCTGTTAGTATGCATGTTAGGATTATATTTAAATCTTTTATGCTTATTTGAATATATGCTTAGTGTACATGTTATTATATATATATATATATATATATATATATATATATATATATCTTCTTATGGTCTCTAGTTTTAATTTGAATACCTAATATAGTTAGAATAGTCATGTTGTGATAAACTAAATAATTCATGCTTTCTTATAGTTTAAAAATGCATAAACACTAGATTTTCTTTGGACATCTAATTTGTTTAGAATGCTCTTGTTATGATAAACTAAACTTGCTCAATAATCTAGTCTAATACCTTTTGACCTATAATATTAAGACATTACTAAAATTGATTTAATTAGACTTTGTTAGAATTTTCTTAGTTGTCTTACGGACTTTCTAAATCAGCGATGTTGATAAATATATTTATGTGAGAAAACATAGATAAAAATTATGTCATTGTCTGTCAATTTATGGATGACATGCTTATTTTGAGTAATAATGATTACATGATTAAGTATACCAAGAAAATATTAATTAATAAGTTTTACATGGTCATACTAAGAATAAAAATTACTAGGACATTTGATGGATTGTGTTGTCCTAATCTTATTCTATTGATAAGGTTCTTAATAAATTTTCTAAAGGTAACAATAGCTTAATCAAAACACCAATGATCACAAGTGTGCATTTGTCCAAAAATAAAAATAAAGGAATAGACCAAATAGAAAATTCCTGAATGATTAAGTGTTTTATGTACGTTATTAATTATACAATGCTTGATATTGCTTATTTGATTAGCAAAATGAATAGATTTGTCAGTACTCTAAGTATGGATCATTGAAAAACAATTAAAAGAATACTCAAGCATTTGAGGTATACCTTGGACCATGGGGTATACTATAGTGGTTACTTAGTAGTATTTGAAGGTTATATTGATGCCAATTGGATATCCAAAACTAAAAATTTAAAATCTATAAGTGGATATGTCTTCACAAATGATAGAGTAGTTGTGTCATGAAAATCCTCTAAAAAAACATGTATTGGAAGATCCACAATGAAATCAGAGTTTATTACTATTGATAAAGTTAAAGAGAAAGTCGAGTGACTTTAAAATTTCTTAAAGGATATTTCATGTTAACGAAAACCAGTGCCAACTCTTTATATCCATTGCAATGATCAGTTTGCAATTGGTAGGATATAAAAGTAGTATAAAGGTAATTCTAGATAAATGCATCATAAACATAATATTGTCAAACACTAGTTATTAAATATAATAATTTCTATTGACTATATAAAGTTAAAGGAAAATAGTATAGATTTGCTAACAAAAGATTTATTAAGAGAGCTTATTTATAGTTCATCGAGGAAAATGAGCTTAAAGCCTTTTTTTTTAAAAAATATATATAATGATGATAACCATACCTACTTGAATTGAGATGTTAAGATCCAGGTTCAAATTGAAAATTAAGTCATATAACATTCATAGTAACACTTGAAAATTATTATTTCATGCTTATTTATATGATTAAAGAAGTGTTAGTTGAAACATGATAAATGGTGAGATGTGCTTTTAATAATTTTTATATCTTCATAAATCAAATAGAGTATAGGAAAATACTCATAATGAAATATTACCTATATGAGTGAGAAATGTGTTTGTTTTTTTAATAATTTCAAAAGGCTAAATGAATCCAAGAGTTAGTTAAGGCAAAAATGAACACAACAGTGAGAACTACAGTAAATCACCAGGTATAGATTAGTATGAATGCTATTATTTTGATTTATATAAAAACACGAATAGTTAAAGACATCGCATTCACTAGCTAACAAGTAAATCCAATAGTATTTAACTAAGAAAAGTTTAAAGCCAAAAGTAACATATCTTGATGTAGTGATCCACCAAATCAATCTTTATGAATCTTCAAGTCATTTTTAAACTAGTTAGACAATTTCCATTCATGTGAGGGATTGTTAGAAATTTATTTAAAACATGGTTAATGGAAACATTTAAGGCCAAATTAAAAGGGAGTTTCACTCATTTTTAAGAATAGAATATTATTGGAATTTAATCTCCAACATGGATTCTTTAACATGGAACATTAACATGATTTAAAAAAATTATGGGTGAATGACTTATTGATCTCAAATAACTCTTTGTTGATATATTTTAGAGAAATCCAAAACCCTCTGAAAACTTGTATCCCACGTAGGAAAGAAACAAGCTTTGCTTGTTGTTTATATAGTGAGAAGGTGGGAAATTAAAATAAGACACAAAGGACACCTAAACTTTTTTAGAAGAGCAAACCTAAGCAAAGTGAGTTTTAAACTTAGATCCAAATGGGTATGCTTGACCCGACTCGTGATTGGGCTTTGAGACTAGAGTTGGGTTTACTATAAAATAATTTTTTGAACTACAATTTTATTTTTCAATTTAATTTTGGGCTTAGGTTTAGTTTATGAAGGATTATTTTCTCCAACCTATTAAAAAAAGCTTATATAGCCCATGGACTAAGTCTGATCATCTCCTTTAGTTTCATTTTCCTAAAATTGATTCTTTATAAACTTGAATAGTTTTTGCATCTTTTTAAAATAAAAGCTGTCAGAATTAATTCTGGTATTATGTCGAGTAATCAAAGCTAATTATGAAAGGAATCTATTCTTGTATTAATTAGAATCAATTTTTATCTGATTTGGTTCCAAAATTCACTATATAATTGGGGGGGGGGGGTATGAGAATAGTTTTCTACAATATTTTTCATACTCTCCCACACCTTGATTTTTAGTAATTTTTCCTCTAATTTAAGATTCATTTTCATCTTAAATAGAGAACTTATGATTTGTCTTGTTGAGAGATACTTTAGTTATATTTTCTTAGTCCATTAACTATATTTAAAAGTGCATTTAGACAAGATGTTGTTGTTAGAATCTTATTGCAAACAATTCCTTACACAAAGTGAGGAGTAATAAAATTTTAAAGATAAAGAATTCATCATTGACAACAACTAAAGTTGATCAATTCTAAAGTGCCTCATTAAGTAGGTAACTCTCTTTGTTTTGTTTAATTAAATATATTAGTATACATGCTAGGATTATATTTCGATCTCTATGCTTATTTGATTATATTCTTAGTTTGCTTGTTTTATATTGATTTGCACCTTTGACATATGTGTGTGTATTTCAGATGTTTCTTATGTTCTTTAGTTTTAATTTGAATATCTAATTTTTTTAGAGTGCTTCTGTTATGATAAATTAAACTTGCTCACTAATCTAGTCTAATACATTTCAACTTGCATTTTAAGACCATGAGAGGATCTAAATCTTGAAAAACAAAAGGAAGCATAATGACTTAATTCTCCATATATCCACTAATTTCTAATTAGTCTTTTTCTCTAGACAATATTTACTTTTTTAAATATCATAGTTTTTTAGAACAAAGTTTTCTATTATATTTGGTAGATTTATTTTTAAAAAAAACTTGGTTAAGGGAGATGTTTTAGACCCAAATGAAAGTGGGTTCCACTCACTTTTAGGATTAAATCTTTATTGAAAATTATTCTCTAATAAAAACTCTGACATGGAACATTACATTATTAAAATAAATTGTATATGAATGAAAAGTTGATCTAAAAAAACTTTTAGTTGACATGTTTTTGTGAAACACAAAACTCTCTATACCTCATAGTAAAAATATAATATTGTATAGTGAAATGTTGAAGGAGTTTAACATGTATAATATTGTAAGGAGGTTAATACTTAACAAGCATTCCATGCCATCTTTTACTTATTCTAGGTTTCATGTCTTATATAAACTTTAATATGGGCTGTCAACGAAAATCATCTAGCCTCTGCATTCGGGCCTTTGGAATCGAAAACTAATGAGGTTAATACTTAACCTTTAAAAGAGGGTTAAAATTCACCCACTTGTTTGATTTTCCTTTTCCTTTAAGCCCCCCCACAGACATATATTATGTATTATTTAATCATTTCCAATTTAATCCTTGATTAAAATTTACTGTATCACAAATTTATACATGATTTCTACACATCAATAAACTTTCTTGACATTATCGCTGCCTAAACACAATCTAAGCCCTCTTGTTTCTTGGGTTGCTTCTCCTGTTTCATAGTTTTTTTTTTTAGTTCCTTCATTGACAATTAATCCGTGGCTTATACTGTTTTTTTTTTTTTATAACCCGAGTTGTTGGGCTAGCTTATGCACACCATGATTAATCCCTGGATCCACTGAACATCCTGTAAGCCCAGTATACAGGTAAGGCATCGCGGGGATGACAGATGTGCACACAAAAGTTCGAACCTAAGGTGCAGAGATAAGAAATTCCTTGCCAGGACTGTTAGGCCACGAACCTGGGTGCTAGTTTAGGGACATACCTCTTTCTTGCAAGGCAAGCTTGCAAGAAAGATCAATCCTTTCATTTTGGTTATAGCTAGAGCATGCGTTATTATCTTTGTTTCGTGTTTCTGTAAATGATTTTGGATATAGTAATCAAATCACACAGGATGACCTTAGACATCGGTAACAAGATATGCCTTAATTAATAAAACAACATCAGATTGTCAAGACTGAGACCCACAAATACATAGATTTGGTGAGCCTGGGCATAAACAAGCTGGTGGTGAATGCAGAACACTACTAAAAAATGGAGTAATTAGCAACGGACTGTTTCGTTGCAAATAACACTAAAATCCGTTGCTAAAACAATTTAGCAACGGAATCAACAACGGCAAAAATCCGATGCAGATTTGTCGTTGTTGATTTTTGTGCAGCGGATTTATCCGTTGCTGATTTGGCAGCAACGGATAATCCGTTGCTAGTTTTGTGAATTAGCAACGGATTCTCCGTTGCTGATTCATGCATCAGTTGCAATCACCAACGGATAATCCATTGGTGATTGCATTTGTTTTTATTAAATTAATTTTTATTTATTTATTAAAATGACTTTTAATTTATTTATTTAAAAAATAATATATGTGTTATCCGTTGCAAATCCGTTACTGAACTTAGCAACGGAATTATCCGTTGCTAAATTCAGATGCAAATACCCCCTGTTTTTAGTAGTCGAAGGATAAACACTCGAACTTATTATATTAGTAATATATAGAACAGAGAATAGATATTGTAATCATGCCTTTGCCTGGGTCATGTGAGCATTAATATCTTTGGTGAAATCGACTGCATTGTCCAGAAATGCTGTTGGAGCTGGAATATTTTCATTCAGCTTCTCAAATATCAGTGTCCAGTGCACTACGCTGCCATGACCTTTTGGAGTAGCTTGAACGATGACTTTGAAACTCTTATAAGCCTCCATTAAATCTCCTTCAATCACTTTGAAGGTGGTTGATAGTTTTGTGTTATCTATGTCTTCTATAACCTCCTTGGCGACCTTAGGGGCTCCATCTAGTCACAATTCACAATTAAACATGCAAATTAGCTATGAATATTAATATAATGTGTAATCTTCTTAAAAATACATATCTAAAAAAATTGGATGATGGGATGCCCTAGCAATTAAGAGCTGAAACTTCTAATGCATGCATGGTGTTCTTTAGTTCAAATTCTGGAAGGAATAGGATTGAAATTAAAGAATTAGAGGGCTATTCTCTATGTATAGTTTAAGATGCATTGAACCTCCAACTAAATGAATAAAAAGAAGACAGAAAATAGTGTTGATAGTAAACCATATTTTAGTTTTTAAAATAGAAGAAATGCTTGACTAGTTGAATTAAATAAATCGTTTAATTGATTAAAAAACAATCAACAATTCAAGTCAGCAGAATATGTTTATTGTTCAGATTAAATTTTGTTTTTGAATAGTTTAATTTCTTATTTGTTTAAGATTTGAGATCTATTAACAAGCTTGTAATCAGAAGCATAATTAAAATATATGCAAAGAGAAATACACAAGAGAAAACACTTCTTTCTCTCAAATCTTCTTTTTGTTTTTTAGTTTTTCTCATTGTTTTGATGTCCTTGAACATCTACTTTCTAGAGGTCACCAGTTCGAGTCCCACAAACTTTAGAGCCATTGGAGACTTACATGGTCGTTAACTTAGGGTCTGTGAGATTTATTGAGGTGCACGCAAGCTAACTCGGACACCCACATTAATAATGATAATAACAAATAACAAAATTAGATGACCATTTTCTGATTAATGCTGCAAACTTACCGATACAAAAATTCCAACAGATAGTACAGCCAGGTTTCCCCCATTCTCCTTCAAGGATATGAATAGCTTGTACCTTAGCAGGACTCATGCAAGATACTTGGGGTAGAGTACTGCTACTGAAAATTAATATCATGAAACTTTTCAGCACGAACGTTAGTTTCTACGTCAACCTCCATCCTATCACAGAGACATTTTCAGCTGCAAATTAATGGGGGGAATTTTAAAGCAGCTATCAAATTAGAGAAGAGATGTATTGGGTGAAGGTTGAGAAAATACTTGAGCCTCATGCCTTTATATAGAAGAGCTATGAGTTTGCGCGAGTCCTTTTTACTATTACTATTATTATTGTTATTATTATTATTATTTGTAGGAAGGGGATTTAGACTTATTTTTTTCAATTAATCTTTCCCTTTCTCCATTTCCTTATGAGATTCCATTCCTTTTCATGTCTTTTCTAGCACTTGACATTGTTATACACACTTTTTAATTAGCTTGTATTTCAAAAAGCAAGAGAAATTAATGATGTTTGTTTTAGATTGAAGATTGCTTATATTATTGAGAATAATAAAAATAATTTTTAAGATATTAAATTAACTAATCTTAATATTTTTTATACCTGATAATTAAATAATTAAAATATATAGTTAATACATTTAAATATCTAAAATTAACAAATCTTAATTATTTTATTCTAATTATATTAGTTCTCATCTTGTATGGATTCTAATTAAATTATTTAGTAATTTTATTTATCAAAAGAAAATTGTAATGTTTCAATTATGATGTTCTTTCACTACCAGTAAATCTATGAATACAAACGGAATCACCGACGGATTTTTTCCGTCATTATTTTAGGGTGATATTTACCGACCTAATTTTTTCCATCGATAACTTCTTTGGTATTTATCGATAAAAATATTTTGTAGCTATATACCGAGAGAATTACAGTCAAAATAGAAGGAATTAAAAAAAACCAAACAGTACGATGACGTGTAAGTTTGTATGGATGATATTACTGACATAATTATAGTTGGATTCAAACAGGTATGTCCGTACAGTGACGTGTCACTTATACTGACAAAATTGCCTACGGATTGACAGACGAAAACATTCCGTCAGTAATTCTATCGGTAATAGTTAATATATGACCTGACCCCTCCCTTACCTTATTTCTCCTTCTTCCCCTCCCCTCTGCAACTAAACAAACAACCCCCCCTCACATCCCTTCTCATCTCAACATAACTCATCATTCTTCAACTTTTCCAGTCACAACATCCGTGTTTTAATTTAAATTTTATTGTGGATTTTTCATAAGTAAATCTACCATTTTTTTTTAATTTGAACACAATTTTAAAATATTAATTTTTTATTGCATATTTTTCTAGTATATGTATTTTGTTTGCATTTTTACTTGTATGGATTTATGAATTTGTACATGTTATGGTTTATTTTAGATTTTGTAAAATTATATTTATTTGTAAATTGTTGAAATTTATGTTGAATTACCAACTTAGGTGTGTTGTGATGAAATAAATAATTGCTTGTTTAACGAGTTCGTTTTATATTTTGTCAATTTTATTATCGAGTTGTAATTTTTGTAAATTAATGTGTACAAATTTGTATGTACGTAGATAATTGATAATGAATTAAGAGAAGTATGAAATTACATTGGATAATCTTGAGCTAAACCAATATTTTTGCAAATTTATTTACTTAACATAGTTAATTAATACATGTTCTCATCATTATTTGATATAGGTTCGATAGAATTAGTCATGGATGATCGTTCATGGATGTATCGAGATTCACCCAAAAGATCGCGGAGGATGGATTATTAGAATGGGGTTTAGGGTTTTATTAATTATGCAACATCTATTTCGAGATATATTAGTGAAGGCAGTATTAGGTTTCCATGCAAGAGGTGTAAAAATAAAAAGTTTCTCGATCCAGATGTTGTAATGATGCATCTTCTATACAAAGGATTCATGGAAGAATACTTGTAGTGGTATGCATACGGAGAACCATTTGTTCCTCACGAGAGCATGGTAAAAAGGATGGTTGGGTCAACTTCTAGTGCTAGAAACATGCATAGAGTTGTAAATGACAATAGTAATCCTTACAAGACTATGGTTATGGATGCGATGAGAATGAATCAAGGTCATGCCAGTTAATGTCCAATCGTAGATGAAGAACCTAATGTAGATGCGACCAGATTTTTTGATCTTTTGAAAGATTCTGATGAATTATTATGGGATGACTGCACAATTCACAATAAATTATAGGCCGTTGCACAAGTGTTTACCATTAAGTCGGATTATGGGTTGAGTGAGGTCAGTTATGATAGAATTATCGAATGGGCGAGAAGCATTTTATTTGAAGAGAGTAGGTTGAAAGAGAACTTCTATGCTGCTAAGTCCATGATGAAACCCCTCGGTTTAGAATACCAGAAAATCAACATGTGTCTAAACTTCTACATGCTGTACCACCTTGAAAATGCTGAGTTGACCAAGTGCAGAACATGTGGGCATTCCCGTTATAAACCTAGAACTGATAGGGGAAAGACTCTTGTAGCACATAAAAAACTTAAATACTTCCCAAGCACACCTAAACTGCAGAGGTTATTCATGTCACCAAAGACTACTGAGCATATGACATAACACTAATCACATGATGTAGTGGATGGAGTGATGGTGCATCCTTCCTATGGTGAAGCATGAAAACACTTTAACAATGTGTATCCTCACTTTTCAGATGAATTAAGGAACATGCATCTTAGGTTATGTACAAATAAATTCTATCCATTTAAGTCATTTGCTGCTCCTTATTCTTGTTAGCCGGTTATTCTCACGGTTTATAACTTGCCACCGGGGATATGTATGATGTCGGAGTTCATGTTTTTATCTACGGTCATACCCCATCCTAATAGTGCGGGCTGGAATATAGATGTTTATCTTTGACCATTGATTGATGAGTTGACGTAATAGTCCTCTAGGGTTTGACTTATGATGAATCGACAAAACAAAATTTTCTTATGAGGGCAGCTTTGATGCGGACTCTCAATGATTTTTCAATTTATGAAATAGTTTCTGGTTGGAGCACGCATGAAAAACTAGCATGTACATATTGCATGGAAAACAACAAGGCATTTACGCTAACAAACAAGGGTAATTTTTTTTTTTGACTACCACTAGTGTTATTAATGGATCACAGGTACATAAAGAACATAAATGATTTTTTTGTTGGCAGAATTGAAAAGGATATTGTACCTCCACGTCTTTCTAGTGAAGAATTGTATAACGTGGTGTTAGAGTATGGTGATATTGTGTTTGATTTTCAATCTGGTAAGCAGAAGTTTCATAGTTTTGGTTTGACCCATAATTGGGTAAATCAAAGTATTTTATTTGAGCTTTTATTAGAATTCAGACAAGCACATAATTATGTGCTATTTAACTGTGATGAATTAAGACCTTTTATTCACTAAGTATATATACCACTTAAACTTTGTTATAAATGCACATAATTATGATAATCAATTTTGTTACAGAATTCTCGTTTACTATTAATTGTTGTACTTGATATACAAGGTTTATTAATTGGGAAGGAATGCTAATGCTACATTGTTTTTACTAAGTCAGGATCTTGAAATAAAAGTGAAGTGCTACAATAAGTATTTTGTCAATGGATACGTGTTTCATACTGAAGAATATAAGCAAGGTAGAAAGACATATAATAATGGTGTTTGTGTTAAGAGATCTACTTTTAGCAAGTATTATGGGAAATTAAAAGAGGTAATTGAATTGCAATATCATAGTAAGCATCATAAAGTATCTTTATTCAAATGTTATTGGTATGACACCATTGACAGAGGAATCAGAGTAGATTCCCATCATGGTTTGGTTGAAAATTAACTCAAAAGCTAGATTCCGCAACGTCAACGATGTCTTTGTTTTCGCCAAGCAATGTCAACAAGTTTATTACACATACACCCCTTCCTTTAAAAATACTAAACAAAAAAGTATTAATTTTATAATTGTTATGTCAACTGATGTTATTGTGTTGTGCATGCATCTTTCAATTTAAGTATTTATACGATGGATAGACAGGGAATACAGATACAATTTGTCAATCACTGTCCACAACACCGATGGAAACACCGACAATATGTTTTCGTCGGTGTATTCCAGAGGCGGGTGGAACTAATCCCCTCCCTCTGACACTGTTCACTGTCCACAATACCAATAGAAACACCGACGATTTGTGTTCATCAATGTATTCCAAAGGCGGGTAGAACTGTTCCCCTCCCTCTGACACGGTTCACTGTCCACAACACCGATGAAAACACCGATGGTGTATTCTAGAGATGAATGGAACTATTCCCCTTCTTATGTTGGTGATGACAATTAAAGTCCTCTGAGTGTGTGGCAGGTTCTCGAGGGAATTACTGATGGACTACGAATTCCAATGCGCTTGTAATTAAGGCATCTCTGACTATTTACATTTTTATCGATGGAATCACGTATGAACCTCAATAATTCTAGAGGCTTTTTTTGAAAATTTTAGTGTGAAACAAATATTTCCAGGTGAATGTTTTGAGGGAATCACTGATGGAATAATAAAAAATAATAATAAAAAATATTTAATCGGGGATTCCCTTGGTAAAAATGCAGTATAAAACCCAATGAGGACGCTAGAAGTGTAAACCCCGGGAAAAAAAATAAATAAATAAAAGTGAAGAAATTCATGCATATAGTTAAATAAAAATAGGAATTCAGAAATTTTTGAATATAAATTTCCGGGCGAAATAATTCGAGACATTATAATAAACCCGGTACTGTTGAGGGTTGGATTTAATTGAAGAGAATAGTACACTTAAAGGAAAAAGGGGGCCTAAATGCAAATAAGAAAAATTATAGAGTATAAATACCCTCTCCTCACCAAAAACAAATCTGCAGGAACTATAAGGAAAGAAAATAGGGAGTTTTATACCTGTTCTTGCAAAATCAAGAGAGAAATACTAAAATTTCAAGAACCCATCCAAAATTAAGGGTATATAGATGGGATAAACACTTGTGTGCAGGTGATTAACAAGAAAGTTAAACAAGAAGAAAATAAAGGAGGGAGTTGAGAATCTTCAACTGGTTGAAGATCAGAATCTTAATTCGTACCGGGTAAGGTGTTCTAAACATGATCTTAAAAATTCATTTTTTAATTCGATAATGAATTGATGCCTTGATATTGAAATATGAGTTAGGGTTCTCATACATGAAATGGGGAAAACGTATTTGTTGTTAAAATTAAGTTATTCATGTGTGATATGTAGTTTATGAAAGTATTGTGTGAAGGGAAGAGGGTAATGAATCTAGAGAGACTCGTCTCCTGACTTTCAGTGAGATTTTAGATAGGAGGACGAGGGAATTAGGATCAGGTTCCTTCATAGAAATTGTAGATTGAATGTTAGCAAACCAAGAAAACTGGTCTTGTGTAATTTGGAGATATAGAACTCCAGTTATGGTTACCAACCGAGACTAAGTCATGACTAATTATGTAGGGCAGTAGGACTTATTAGTTGATGAGCAATTTTGGCTATCTAGGAGGCAGAATTGGGTTCTCCTTCCTTTAGAGAACTTGTAGCCTCGTGTCTTAGCTTCTAACGAGATTAATCTCACTTAAAATGGAGTTTTAGAACTTTAGATATAGTTAAAAATCTGATGAGTGTTCAGACAGTAACAGTTCAAATGTCTAGACAGTAACAGTTCAAATGTTTAGACAATAACAACTGGACACTAACAGTTCAATGTCTAGACAGTAACGGTTGGATAGTAACAGTTCAAATGTTTAGACAGTAACAGTTGGACAATAACAGTTTAAATGTTTAGAGAGTAACGGTTGGACAGTAACAGTTCAATGTCTAGACAGTAATAGTTGGATAGTAACAATTGAAAATTGGACAGTAACAGTTCAAAGTTAGACATTAATAGTAGACTTTCACGTGAATACTATATGTAAGAATATAAAAGAATTGAGTCATACAAACACTTGCACATTGAGATACTAACTCTGAAAATATACATGATATATGTATGTATATTATTAAGAGGAAATGAACATGCATAGAAAGTAACATATGAGTAATGGATGAATATGGATTCTCTATAATATCGGCTTGAAGGAATCATAACCAAAAACTTCCTTGTGATTCAGGAGGAGCAACCAGGATTGGATCTTCTGTTAGGGGAGGTCGCGAGACAGGCGAAGCAGGTGCGTGATTTTCCTCCTATTTACACTTATACAATTTAAAAGTTTTCTGGTGAATGCAATTACAATAAATATCGTGTAAATTGTAAATAAAGTCTAGCGTATTTACAAGATTAGGTTCGGCTAATGGCATCCATGATAGGATTGCCGGGAGATGAATTACAAGATTACCTTCGGCTAATGGCATCCGTGATAGGATTGCCGGGAGATGAATTTCAAGATTACCTTCGGCTAATGGCATCCGTGATAGGATTGCCGGGAGATGAATTTCAAGATTAGACTTTGCAAGGTCACCCAGTTCATGCAAGTAAATAAGAGTATTCAAATTAAGAATATGCAAATGAGTGCTAATTGGGTTTAAAAGATTTACAAGCAAAATATAAGTTCTCTGTTAGAATTCTTATGGATTCGATAGAAAATTAATACTTCATTTGTATACATTACATGAGCACACATACATACATATATATATATATATATATATATATATATATATATATATATTCTTTATCAACATAATGGTATGTTTATTTGTGTAACAAGCCCATCAAATATCCAGGGAGATCATTAGTTTAGGACTCTACTTTGTCAAACTTATGTAAATATTTAACTTAAACAAAAGGGAATTACCGCGTTTATGTAGTATACTTTTGTGTAAACCTTGATGTATTTATAAAAGTTCAGCTTAGCATGTCATATTTTAGTTATCTTGTAATTAACCCTTTTGAAATGTTTAAGAACACTTATTATGTTGTAAATGCTTTCTTTACATGTTAGTATTCCTTTTCTTTTAAATTTTATGATATGATATGTGGACTATGTTCATGTTGAACTTACTCGTAGGATATATATATATATATTATGTGGATTGTATGAGATGTTAAATTATGATATTTGATGTAAGGTCCATAACTATGGGATCTTGTGATGATGGGTTGATTGAGTAAATTGATAATAGTCAATAACTTGGGATGTCCTAAATACAAACAAAACCTTGCCGAATTTTTGGTAAAAAAAAAATTTACACTCAAATTAAGAGGATATGTTGGGATCTTTTAACATTAATCAAGTCGTGCAGTCGGACTGTTACAAGAAGTTCATTTTTCTCTCTCATTCTCACAATCAAATGCTCTCACTCTCTCAATTTTCACACTTTCACTCTCTCAACCCTCTCCTGTTTCAAGTCTTCTTAAATATAATTAACAGGTATATATGGTGAATTGTTTGACTTATTTTCTTTTTATTTTTCTTTTTTTTGGTTTATTAACAATGTATTTTTGTTTTTTTTTTCTATCACACGTAGATAAACTTTGAAAGTAAGCACACCATTAAGGTAAGCATTTTTCATTCCTAAAGCCTATATTTGTTTTGTATTATTTTTTATCTATTTTTTTTGTCTACATTTCAGTAATGTTTTATTGTTTTGTTGAATTATAATTGTTATTGTTAAATTTGTAGTATAAATGTTAATTGAATATATATGATTAAATTTTTTTTTGTCTATTTCATTGTCTACATTGCAATAATATTTTATTGTTTTGTTGAGTTTTAATTGTTATTGTCAAATTTGTAGTATAAATGTTAATTGAATATATAGGATTAAAAAAAAATTATCACGTTGACGTTGAAAATGAGATGAAATTGAAAATAAAATCAACTAGTTTGTGGCATATATTTTGTATATTTGTAGGATCGAAAATTCTAGGTAGTTTCCAGTATAGGGGAGGTGCTGCCAATTTTTTTTTAAATAATAAATTGATTATGCAAATATTCATCAAGTTTGTGTAGATGCATAGGGAAAAATAAACAACACTTCGTGAGCACAAGATCACAGTTAGTTCTTCTAGCAGCGATCGAGAAGAGGCTCATTAGAAGAACAACCTTTCAATGTAAGTTTGTTTTGCTTGGAGTTGGTTTGTGTTTAAGAATTTATGAACAATTAATATTTCATTAATTTTATCAATTTTTAGATTTACAAACATTGAGGCCGCCAGAGTAATAACATTGACATTTAAATCGTCGATGGAAATTGCATTGTTTCAATGGAATCAGGTTTCCAAATATCCTGACTGGAAACCTCATGTTGATGCTTGGTTTACAAGATTTAAGGTTAATGTTAACTAGTTTGTGGCATATATTTGTATATTTGTAGGATCGAAAACTCTGGGTAGTTTCCAGTATAAGGGGGGTGCTACCGATTTTTTTTAAAATAATAAATTGATTATGCAAATATTCATCAAGTTTGTGTAGATGCATATGGAAAAATAAACAACACTTCGTGAGCACAAGATCACATTTAGTTCTTCTAGCAGCGATCGAGAAGAGGCTAATTGGAAGAACAACTTTTCAATGTAAGTTTGTTTTGCTTGGAGTTGGTTTGTGTTTAAGAATTTATGAACAATTAATATTTCATTAATTTTATCAATTTTCAGGTTTACAAACATTGAGGCCGTCAGAGTAATAACATTGACATTTAAATCGTCGATGGAAATTACATTGTTTCAATGGAGTCAGGTTTCCAAATATCTTGACTGGAAACCTCATGTTCATGCTTGGTTTACAAGATTTAAAGTTAGTGTTAACTTGAAATTTTAACTATTTTTATGTTAATTCCTTTACTTTATTAAAATTATTGATTTAGTTTTTATGAATTTTTTATGCAAGGCTAAATTCGAGTGGGATAGAGCTAATGATAACGTTGCAAGGAGGGTTTGAGAGAATCATGCTGCAACTAAGTAACATTGAAAACAATATGATAATTTGGCACCAGTAGAGACATAACGTTCCTCTTCCACCACCTATAAATATGGTTGGATTTCATGGCTCGGGGAGGACAAAATCGGATGTAAAATTGGGAAAAACCAGCCTCCCCCCATTATGTTTTTCTACTAATTTTATATAATATTAGGCTGTATATTTATATTGAAAAATATAGATCTGGTATTAAAATACCCGGTATCTCCAAAATGTTTTTATAAAAAAAATCTAAAAATTCAAAAAAATCTCAAAAATTTTAAATTAATTTTTGCTTTCAAAAAACAAAAAAAACATTTTGTTCATTTTACGTTAGGGTTTAGATAAAAATTGCATCTTTCTTATGTTTTTTTAAAAAGAAAAAAAATAGATACCTTAACTAGTTTATGGTTATCTATTAGGATTTGACCAAAATATCAAAAACCCTTCACCAATCATTTTGTTCATTTTATGTTAGGGTTTAGACGTAGACTTTAATATTTGGGGGTGTAAAACTACACAATAGAGTACACTCTCAGGTATTAAAAATATAAATTGCAAAATAAATGCGATGCTAAAATTTAGACTTTAGAACAATTAGGATTTCACCCAATGAGGTAGAGACTCTCTCACAAAGGGAGATTTGCCTTAGGCTTAGAAGAAGACCAATGAATAGAAACTTGACTTAAAAAAAATAATCAAACAACAATGCAACTTATCTTAAGTAGGGTGCACTTGGGGTGATGCGTCTTCGATGCATCTTCCCCTTGTACAACCAGTCCCTTACTCAAACTCTCGTAGACTATAGGTTTTCTAGTAATCTTAATACTAGGTGGTGACTTCTGAATCTCATTTCGTGAGGAAGTCTCTACCTTATCAGGTTAAATCCTAGTCATTTTGATGTTCAAATTTTAGCGTCACATTTATTTTGCGCTTTATATCTTTAATACTTGTGGGTATACTCTACAATGTAATTTTATACCCCCAAATATTAAAGTCTACAGTAAAATCCTGACACTTTAAATATAAAGTGAACAAAATGATTAGTTAAGGGTTTTTGATATTTTGACCAAACCCTAATGGATAATTATAAACTATAAACTACTTACGATATTTATTTTTGTATTTTTAAAACTTGAATAAGATGCACTTTTTTATAAAAAAAAATATGTTTGGAAAAGTTTTAGGATTTGGTTGTATGCACGAAACAAAAATATTTTTGTTTTTTATTTGTTTTTTTTAAAGAGAAAATTAATTTAAAATTTATGAATTTGTTTTGAATTTTAAATTTTTTTTGAAAATTTTTGGAGAAAACCAAGTATTTTAATACCGGATCTGTATCTTACAATGTAAATATACAACTCAATATTATGCAAAATTACTGGAAAAACATGCAAGAAAATCACAAATATTTTGAAATAACCCTTGGAATTTTTTTTATTATATAATATTATATTATTAAATATAAATTGGGTTGGACCCAGCTCAGCTATCCAGGATGGGCAAAAATAGGGTTTGCCCGGAACATGCTAAATTGGGAAGGGGGAAAAACAAGAGGAGGAGGTGGCGCAACCTTGCATGGTCAAAGGTAAAAGTTGTTGGAGTCACTCCTAGTGTCGTAGGGAAGACCTAAGCATGTTTGGTGGTAGAAACGATGGTTATTGGGCCAGAGGAAGTGGTCAAAGTAGTAGTCGAGAGGGAGAATAAAATTGTAGAATAAAAAAACAGGGAAGAGATGATTTTTTGCCAACTTTACACCCTCTTTCTTCATGCTCAATCCAAGGAATCCACCCCTATTTATAGCAGGTGGAAGAGGAAAATTTTGTCTTTAATGGTGCTAAAATCTTGGCACTTGATTCAGCTCAAAAAGATCCCAACTGTTGGCTTAAAGTGTGTGCCATGGCCTGAAAACGTTTTAGCTGGAAGGCTGGTTGAGTTGGCTACTTTGGGGCGGTGTCGAGGCTGTTGTGGAGTCAATCGGCTAGAAAGGACTATACTAAAGTGTAGTTAGATGTCAAATCATCATTTGCGTGCAAGTTTTGTCAAATTTGGTGGAGAGATAAAGCATTAAATGCCTTGAAAAGGACATGATCCGAGTAGCTTTCGGGCGAAACCAATGATGAAGAAGATAAATAGTTCCAGAAGATGCATCATTTCATTTAAATGAAACGGAGTAGTTTTGGCTTTTATGGTTTTAATTTAGGGATTTGACCAAAGTTCAATTTGGTCCTCCAGCTTTTAATTTCTTTCAATTACACCCCTGATTGACCATAAATTTCCAATTTTATGCAATTTTGCCCCTACCAAACTTTAATGTCAGCCCTGAATTTTAACGCCCTTTTCACATTACTCCTTGGTTTTGGATTTATACAATTTGACCCTCAATTGACTCTTAAATTTTTAATTTTCTTCAATTTCACTCCTGATTTCAATTAATTGAGTCCTCATAGTTCGACGCTTTTTGCAAAATGGTCTTTGGCTGTGAATTTCTTCAATTCAATCCCTAATTGACCCTAAAACTTTGATTTTCTAGTGATTTTACCTTTGATTTGAACCAAATGACTTTGTAAAAATTAAGTTTGGTCTTCTAAAATTTCAATCTTCTCAATTAAGCTCAAATTGGGCTTCCAAACTTAATTCTTTACCAATTAAGCCCTAATAAAATTAATTTAACCCATTTAAAGTATAATTAACTCCTTGCACCTAATTAAATCCTTCAATTGGATCCAAATTAATTATTAAACATAATTAAATTTTAATTCGACCCATGATTAAATCAAATTGGCATATTAAAAATCTAATTATATCCTTAGGCTTAATTTTTATGCAGATTCATCCAATAATCATGTGAATTGACCTTGAATTTGCACTGTCTTTCTAGTTTTGGGTAAAATGGGGTACAATTACACACGATTCCATCCAAAATTACAGCTTGATTTTTTCTACATTTGAAATCCTCCCAGCTTGCTTTTTCCAAAATATTAGTCTTCTTGCTATTATTATTATTATTATTATTATTATTATTTTGGAATGAAAGAAGATGAATTTGGGGAATAATTCAGAAATGAGTTATGATAGTTGGCCCTCTCTTTACAATACTTACAACAAAAAAGTCTCGTATCTTTATAAAGCTCACTATCTAAAGTCTCGTAAGAGATTTTAGATAGTAAGCTTTATAAAGACAAAAAAAAGAAAAAAAGAATGAGAGGTAACGAATTAACTAGATCAATAAATGATCAATCATTCTGAAAATATTTGAAGTGAGGGCTCAGAAGCATACTAAAAAAAAAAAAGAAATAAGGCTAAAAAGTGCACTATTTAAAGGACAAGGGCTATAAACTATACTTAAAAGAAAACGAGATAGGATTTGTAAGGAAGAAGATAATCTTTGTGGAAGACTTTTTGAAGTGGTATGGTTATACGAGACAACCTACCAATTGATAGAATTCAAAGATTTTGAAATGGTTAAATTGTTAAGGGTGATCTGCCCAGATGAAAAATACAAAAGTTTTTTCAAAATAAAAAAAATGCCCAAGTGGTCTCATTGAAATGAGCGACCTGCTCAAGTGAAAAATACAAAGATTTTTTAAAGTGCTCTTATTGTAATGGACGATCGGTCTAGGTGAAAAATACAAAGATTTTTCAATGTGGTCTCATTGTAATTGACGATAGATCCAGGTGAAAAATGTAAAGATTTTCAAAGTGGTCTTATTATAATAGTCAATATGCCAAGGTGAAAAATACAAAGATTTTTCAAAGTGATCTCATTGTAATGAGCGACCTGCCCAAGTGAAAAAAATGTAAAGATTATTTAAAGTGGTTTTATTGTAATGGGGACCTACTTAGGTGAAAAATACAAAGATTTTTCAATGTAGGCAAGTTTGAAAATTTTAATAGTTTTTAACAATCAATTGAGGATTTTTGACTAATAAATCATATAAAATGTCTCACAGACTTATTTATGGACTAATAAAATAGAGTTAAGCCTAGAAAAACAACTTGTTCATGTCATAACAATAACTTGTCGAGATCAAATTTTATTTGATAATTCTATAGGCCCATTGTTTAAGAGGACTGACTAGCTAAACCATCCAAGTTTCATAAGATCCTCAAATTAGGCTTTGATATGTTGTTTGAACCAATTTTATTATTTTTATTCTTTATATTATGTTTCGTTTTTATTTAGGATTCAAATTTTCCTATCTTGTAAAGTTGTAAAGGTTGATTTATGGCATATTAAAAGTTTGTTTGGAATCTTTGAAATTGAATTCAATTTCAGGAGTTAAATAAATATTCTTCTGTTTGGAATCTTTTCAAGGATATTGATTTAAATTTCAAATAAAATTCAAATCATGAAAAATAATCAAAAACAAATCAGAGGGTCTCCATCTAATTTGCTATAGTAATTCTAATTCAAAAATACCCCCTTTCTTTTATCACATAAACCCTTCTCTTTACGGGTCTTTTACTGATAGCTTGTGGTGTAGCATGCGTATTATATATTTTTCGCTTTATTTTTCATCCTTCTCAAACCAACAAGTGAAGAAAAAGCCACCATATTGCAGTCTACAATTTGATATGAAGAGCCACAAGGGTCATTATTGAGACAAACAATTTGGTTTGATGAAAGAGCTTGAGATCGAGAGGGAATTGATGGAAGCTGCAGGCATTTTGTTGAGCTAAATGCTAGTTACTAAGAATTATGAGCACTTTAGAAGCTTTTAATTGAAATACCTAGCTTGTGGTGTGCATCATCAACATTTGATTCTTTTTGCATTGCTGAGTTGGAATATTTCTACATCCAATAGTTTAAATCCCAAAAGATTTAATCACAAAAGCACATAGAAGATGATACTTAAAATCTATTTGTCTGCTCAAAAAAAGCAAAGCTTGAAGGCAGGCACTTCAGGACTGCAACAATCAGTATGAGCACTTGGTTGCACCAAATACAAAAATAATTTTAGCCTTTAAATAAATTCAATTCCAAGAGGTTGATATCTCAATCCAATTCACAAATATTTAGACCAGGCTCATCTCTTATTGACAGATCAGATCTAATCCAATAACTAACATAAATGCATCATGATTTATCATAAATAATTATGGGTTCTATTTTCACACTAAAAAAATGTTTTTTAAATTAAGGGTAAAATAATCAAGATTAATAATTCAATTCAATTTCATACGTATTTCAAATAGTATAATTGAATTCAATTATATAATTTATTATTTTATTCCAAACATAAAAATTATAATAAATTATTAATTGAATTTAAATCACATGAGAAATAATTATATTAAAAATAATTATTCAATAATAAATTATGAATTAGAAACCTTTTCGACAACAATTCTGTCTTTTATTACATATTGTCCTTGTGTATTGTTTTCGTGGATCTTCCAATCTTGCTTTGGAAAAGAAGATTTCATCCTTTCATTTTGGTTCTAGCTAGAGCATGCATTATTATTTGTGTTTTTGTAACTGATCTTGGATCTTCACCACTAATTATATTTAATACCACGATTTATTTATTAAATCACACATGGCCTTAAACGTCGACACCAAGATATCCCTTAATATTACAACATAAGATTGGCATAAAGATCAAGACTGAGACCCACACGTACATAGATCTGGTGAGCCTGTACATGAACATGCTTATAGTGCATGCAGATGGAGAAGCTTTTCTTCCATCAAATTTCAGTCTCTCTTTCTTATTCATACAACAAAACCACACTCGAACTTATTATATCAGTAATATATAGAGCAGAGAATAGATATTGTAATCATGCCTGTGCTTGGGTCATGTGAGCATTAATATCTTTGGTTAAATCGACTGCAAAGTCCACAAATGCTGTTGGAGCTGGAATATTTTCACTCAGCTTCTCATATATCATTGTCCAACGCACCACGCTGCCATGAACTTTTGGAGTAGCTTGAACGATGGCTTTGAAACTCTTATAAGCCCCCATTAAATCTCCTTCAATCACATTGAAGGTGGTCGATAGTTTTGTGTTATCTATGTCTTCCATAACCTTGGCGGCCGTAGGGGCTCCATCTAGTCATAATTTATAATTAAACATGCAAATTAGCTATCAATATTAATACAAATTGTAATCTTCTTAAAAAATATATATTAAAAAGAGCCCTTGATGGGTTCCCTAGCAATCAAGATTTGAAATTTCTAGGGCATACATGATGGTCTTAGGTTCAAACACCGGAACGAATAGGATAGAGATGTGAGAATTAGATGAACAATTTCTCACTTATGCTGCAAACTTACCGATATAAAAATTCCAACTGATAGTACAGCCAGGTTTCTCCCATTCACCTTTAAGGAGACGAATAGCTTGGACCTTAGCAGGACTCATGGAGGATAATTGGGTTATTGTACTGGTACTGAAAATATCATGAAACTTTTCAGCAGGAACGCTGGTTTCTACAGCAACCTCCATCCTACTACTAAGAGACATTTTTAGCAGCGAATGAGGAAAATTTAAAGCAGTGTAAAATTAGAAAAGAAATGTACTGGGTGAAGGTTGAGAAAATACTTGAGTCTCTTGCCTTTATATAGAAGAGCTATGAGTTTGCACTAGTCTTTTTTTACTATTATTATTATTATTATTTGGAGGAAGGGAATTTAGACAAAATTTGTACAATTAACTTATTCCTCACTCCATTTCCTTATAATAAGATTCCATTCCTTCTCATTATAGAACCTTTTCAGGTCCATTTCGAAGAATTTTTTTCAAAAAATAAATATTTAACAATCACTAATCAAAAGTATGTAAAACAAAATCCAATGATTAAACTAGGATTTCCAATTGATTTTTTTTTAATCCTGAAAATAAAAATATGGAATTGAAGTTAATAATTAAAACTTTTCAAACATAATCTATCAATTTTTTTTTTGAAATTTGTTTAAAACATTGTTAATATACATATTTGAGACTAAATTAAAAATAAAGTCTACTTATTTTTAGGATTAAAACCCTATTGGAATTAAATCTTTACCATGAATTATTTAACTTGAAAAATTAACATGATTTTAAAAAAAATTGAATGAATGAGAAATTGATCTTAAAGAATCCTTCGTTAATATGTTTTAGAGAAATTCAAAACCCTAAAAAAACTTGTATCTTACAAAAAAAAGAAACAAGGTACACTTGTTGTTTATATAGTGAGAAAATGATAAGTTAAAATTAAACCTAAAGAAATGACCTAATCAAAGAAATGACCTAATTTATTCCTCACTCCATTTCCTTATAATAAGATTCCATTCCTTATCATTATGCAACCTTTTCATGTCCATTTCGAAGAATTGTTTTCAAAAAATAAATACCCAACAACCACTAATCAAAAGTATGTAAAACAAAATCCAATTATTAAACCAGGATTTCCAATTGATTTTTTTTTAAATCCTGAAAATAAAAATATGGATCTGAAGTTAACAATTAACACTTTTCAAACATAATCTATCAATTTGTTTTTTGAAATTTGTTTAAAACATGGTTAATATACATATTTGAGACTAAATTAAAAATGAAGTCTACTCATTTTTAGGATTAAAACCCTATGGAATTCAATCTTTAACATGAATTATTTAACATGAAAAATTAACATGATTTAAAAAGAAATTAAATGAATGAGATATTGATCTTAAAAAATCCTTCGTTAATATGTTTTAAAGAAATCCAAAACCCTAAAAAATCTTGTATCTTACAAAAAAAGAAACAAGGTACGCTTGTTGTTTATATAGTGAGACCATGATAAGTAAAAATTAAACAAAAAAAAAAAGACCTAATCAAAGAAATGAGCTAATTTATTCCTCACTCCATTTCCTTTGATAAGATTCCATTCCTTATCATTATAGAACCTTTTCATGTCCATTTTGAAGAATTGTTTTTTTTTTAAAATAAAATAATATCCAACAGCCACTAATCAAAAGTATGTAAAATAAAATCCAATGATTAAACTAGGATTTCCAATTGATTTTTTTTCAAATCCTGAAAATAAAAATATGGATTTAAAGTTAACAATTAACACTTTTCAAACATAATCTATCAATTTGTTTTTTGAAATTTGTTTAAAACATGGTTAATATACATATTTGAGACTAAATTAAAAATGAAGTCTACTCATTTTTAGGATTAAAACCCTATGAAATTAAATATTTAACATGAATTATTTCACATGGAAAACTAACGTGATTTAAAAGGAAATTGGATGAATGAGAAATTGATCTTAAAGAATCTTTTGTTAATATGTTTTAGAGAAATCCAAAATCCTAAAAAAACTTGTATCTTACCAAAAAGAAACAAGGTATGCTTGTTGTTTATATAGTGAGAACATGATAAGTTAAAATTAAACCTAAAAAAATGACCTAATCAAAGCAAGTTTTGAGCTTAAACCCCCTCTCACACACACACACACACATGAGACTCATGCTTGGGCTCAAGCTTTGGCCTAGGCTTAGGTTTCTTGTAAAATAATTTCTTAACCTACAAAAATTTTTTTTACCGATTTAATTTTGAGCCTGGGTGTAGTCCATGAAAAATTATTTTTTCCTGTCCATTATCTTTTTCTGTTTGTCCAGCCGATGGACTAATTCTGACAAGTGTTTTTAGTTTTATTTTTCAAGAATTGATTCTTCATAGACCTAGACAATTTTGGATAGTTTTCGTAGCTCTTTAAAACCAAAACTATTAAGATTTATTATTTTGTTATTGCAAGTAATTAAAGATTATTATGGATGAAATTTATTCTGGTATTAATCAAAATAAACTCTTGTCAGTTTTGGTTTCTAAATTCACTATAAAATGAGAATGTGAGATGAGTTTTCTACACTATTTATCAAAATTTTTATACTATCCTTAACCTTAATTTTTAGTATTTCTCCTCTATTTTAAGTTTTATTATCCTCTCAAATCTAGAATTTATGTTTGCTCTTATTGAAAGATACACACGCTACATTTTCTTAATTCATTGACCATGTTTAAAAAGCACATCTAAACAAAGTGGTGCTATTAGAATCTTGGGATGCTTATTACAAACAATCTTTTGCACCAAGTGAGGATTAGTAAACCTTTAAGAACAAAAAACTCATTATTGATAACAACAAAGTTGGATCAATTCTAAAGTGTATCAACGAACAAGTGCCTTTTTTGGTTTGTTTAATGAAATATGTTAGTATGCATGTTAGGATTATATTTAAATCTTTTATGCTTATTTGAATATATGCTTAGTGTCATGTTATTATATATATATTCTTATGGTCTCTAGTTTTAATTTGAATATCTAAAGTAAATAATTCATGCTTTCTTATAGTTTAAAAATGCATAAACACTAGATTTTCTTTGGATATCTAATTTGTTTAGAATGCTCTTGTTATGTAAACTAAACTTGCTCAATAATCTAGTGTAATACCTTTTGACTTGTAATATTAAGACATTACTAAAATTGGTTTAATTAGACTTTGTTAGAATTTTCTTAGTTGTCTTACGGACTTTCTAAATTAGCAATGTTGATAAATATATTTATGTGAAAAACATAGATAAAAATTATGTCATTATCTCAAATTTATGGATGACATGCTTATTTTGAGTAATAATGATTACATGATCAAGTATACTAAGAAAATATTAATTAATAAGTTTTACATGGTCATACTAAGAATAAAAATTACTAGGACATTTGATGGATTGTATTGTCCTAATCTTATTCTATTGATAAGGTTCTTAATAAATCTTCTAAAAGTAACAATAGCTTAATCAAAACACCAATGATCACAAGTGTGCATTTGTCCAAAAATAAAAATAAAGGAATAGACCAAATAGAAAATTCCTGAATGATTAAGTGTTTTATGCAACGTTATTAATTATACAATGCTTGATATTGCTTATTTGATTAGCAAAATGAATAGATTTGTCAGTACTCTAAGTATGAATCATTGAAAAACAATTAAAAGAATACTCAAGCATTTGAGGTATACCTTGGACCATGGGGTATACTATAGTGGTTACTTAGTGGTACTTGAAGGGTATATTGATGCCAATTGGATATCCAAAACTAAGAATTTAAAATCTATAAGTGGATATGTCTGCACAAATGATAGAGTAGTTGTGTCATGAAAATCCTCTAAAAAAACATGTATTGGAAGATCCACAATGAAATCAGAGTTTATTACTATTGATAAAGTTATAGAGGAAGCCGAGTGGCTTTAAAATTTCTTAAAGGATATTTCATGTTAACGAAAACCAGTGCCAACTCTTTATATCCATTGCAATGATCAGTTTGCAATTGGTAGGATATAAACGTAGTATAATGGTAATTCTAGATAAATGCATCATAAACATAATATTGTCAAACACCAGTTATTAAATATAATAATTTCTATTGACTATATAAAGTTAAAGGAAAATAGTGTAGATTTGCTAAAAAAAGATTTATTAAGAGAGCTTATATATAGTTCATCGAGGAAAATGAGCTTAAAGCCTTTTTTTAAAAAAATATATGTAATGATGATAATCATACCTAGTTGAATTGAGATGTTAAGATCCAGGTTCAAATTGAAAATTAAGTCATATAACATTCATAGTAACACTTGAAAATTATTATTTCATGCTTATTTATATGATGAAAGAAGTGTTAGTTGAAACATGATAAATGGTGAGATGTGCTTTTAATAATTTTTATATCTTCATAAATCAAATGGAGTATAGGAAAATACTCATAATGAAATATCACCTATATGAGTGAGAAATGTGTTTGTTTTTTTAATAATTTCATAAGGCTAAATGAATCCAAGAGTTAGTTAAGGCTAAAATGAACACAACAGTGAGAACTACAGTAAATCACCAGGTATAGATTAGTATGAATACTATTATTTTGATTTATATAAAAACACGAATAGTTAAAGACATCGCATTCACTAGCTAACAAGTAAATCCAATAGTATTTAACTAAGAAAAGTTTACAACCAAAAGTAACATATCTTGATGTAGTGATCCACCAAATCAATCTTTATGAATCTTCAAGTCATTTTTAAACTAGTTAGACAATTTCCATTCATGTGGGGGATTGTTAGAAATTTATTTAAAACATGGTTAATGGAAACATTTAAGGCCAAATTAAAAGGGAGTTCCACTCATTTTTAAGGTTAGAATATTATTGGAATTTAATCTCCAACATGGATTCTTTAACATGGAACATTAACATGATTTAAAAAAATTATAGGTGAATGACTTATTGATCTCAAATAACTCTTTGTTGATATATTTTAGAGAAATCAAAAACCCTCTGAAAACTTGTATCCCACATAGGAAAGAAACAAGCTTTGCTTGTTGTTTATATAGTGAGAAGGTGGGAAATTAAAATAAGGCACAAAGGACACCTAAGCTTTTTTAGAAGAGCAAACCTAAGCAAAGTGAGTTTTAAACTTAAATCCAAATGGGTATGCCTGTCCCACCCTCGCGGCGGAGCGCAGCGTCGCGACGATCCCTCGATTGGTTTCGGGGTCTTTTCTTTTATTGTATAAAAAGGAGTCGCCACCTAGTATTTGGTCACTAGGAACCCTAACTGGTCTTTCAGAGATTCTAAGGTAAGGGACTGGTTGCGTAAAGGGAAGGTATTAGCACCCCTAGTACGCCCTACCTAAGGTAAGCTGCTTGGTGTTTGGTTTGCTTTATAATTGCTATAGTGTTGGTGTTTTCTAATCCCATCAGTTTTTCTAGGTTTGATTCAAACTAAATTTATTAAGATAGAAATCCAAGGAAGTTCCATGTGCTTTAAAAGCTCATTTTCTCCTTAGTTTTTCAAGAGTTTGCGACTCGTAAATCGTAAGGAGGAGGGATAAAAATTTAGAAATCTAGGGTGCTTTAAAAACCTATTTTTTTTTGTCTTAGTGTTTTATACTCTCACGGCTCATAAATCGTGGAGTAAAAAAATTGAAATGTCCTCGATTATAATCAAGACTTCTTTCAAGGATGGGTGCAGATTTATTATTCCTAGAAAATTATTTTGGATATTTACCACTCCGGGTTTCTTTATCCAAATATTAACAGTGAATAATAACAAATTATTCCCAATAATATTTTGGATATTCGTCCTTTAAGGATTTCTTTATCCAAACATTAGCGGTGAATAATAGATGAATTCCCCCCAAAATAAGAGTTTTATATTTTTTTGGAATATTGGCCAATACCCTTTGGAGTTTTACAAACATGTTGTAAAATCCAAAAATGCAAGAAAACAATTTTTTTGTTGTGTTTAAAAAATCCATGTGAAAACACATTTTCAAAACTTCCAATTTTTTTTGTATATAAAAAAATATTCAAAACATGTTAGGGTATTGGCCGTATGCAACACACAAGAAAACATTTTTTTGTTTTTTCAGAAATATATACAAACGTATATTTGCAACATTTCATGGAAAAAATCGGGTATTTTAATACCAGATTTGTATATTCACAATATAAAAAAAAATAACAAAGCATAAACTAAATACACGAGAAAAACCAAAGATATTATTATTATTTTTTGGGCTGGGTTCGGCTCGGCCCATTTAACTCAAGAACCAGCCAGCCTAGGGTCACCGGCCCAAACCAATGACCGTAAGGCATCTATGCGGTGCATGCGTGAATTACTCATGCATGCACTGCACAGTGCGAAGGTAATTAATTTACCTTCGCACAGTGCCCAAATGCTTTAGTAAATGCAAAACAAGAACAGGGAAAGAAAGACTTACCTGGAGAGGCAAGGCCGGAGGCGAAGTGGAGGAAGACGACCGGGTTGTTGCTCACGAAGGAAGCCCCCGCTCATTGCTCACGGTGGAGCCGGGCTTGCCGTACCGTTGTCGTTGCTTGTTTGAGCGGCTTGCAGGCATTTAAACGGAAATGGTGGCCCGCCGAGGTCGAAATTTCTCCTCTGTTTCTAGTGTTAGTACCTGGAAGGGAAGGATGGCTTCTGCTGATTACGCTCTGCAAGGCCGAGAAAAGGTGTGGCTTCTGCTGGTTCCATCCTGGGTTTTGAATGTTATCAGCGCCAGGGGCTAAGCGAGGGAAAAAAATGAATGGAGAGCCGTTTTGCTGGGAATTTGGTGGGCGGTTGACAGAGAGGGAAGGCCTAAATGGTGTTTACGATGGTTCCGGTCAGGGGAGTGAGGTCCAGCGAAGGGCGCAACCGAGATAGAGAGAGATGAGGAGGTGGTGACCTGGATGCTCTAAGTCGGCTAAGACAGGGAAGAGAGGCTTGTGTCCCGGGTGTCGTGTGAGAATAGCGGAGTGAGGAAGAAGAAGAAGGTGAAGGGCGAAAAGCTGGGGCGTCAGTTTTGGTTTTTTTCCAAGGGAAAGGGGGGTTTGCTTTGTTTTCAAAAAAGATGAGAGGGAGGGAAGGGCTCGGTTTCGGTCGGTAGAAAAAAATAGGTTTAGGGTTTTTTTTTTCCTGGTTGCCTAAAATTTTCTCTTTAAAAATTGTACTATGTAAATTTTCTCCTCCCCATGCATATAGCTGGATGTTCACTTATATAAAAAATCTCTACACATTCTATTTAAGGAAATATTGCAATAATTATTACAGAGATTGTCTTCTATAACCAGCACCAACAAATACTATATATATGGTATTTTTTATTGCAGTGATTATTTTTCATAACCAGCACGAATCAAATCATATATCTATGGTATTGCAGTAATTATATATGATTCAATAATTATTTCATTGACATATTGCTTCCTTAACCCTGATGCTCTATGGTATCGCCACATGTAAACCCTTATTATTATTATTTTTTTTATTTTTTATTTGAAAATTTATCAAAATATGGGTCAAAAATTGGGTAGCAACAGTTTATATAGTGACAAGGTGGGAAACTAAAATAAGGCACAAAGGACACCTAAGCTTTTTTAGAAGAGCAAACCTAAGCAAAGAATTTTAAACTTAAATCCAAATGGGTATGCTTGAACCGACTCGTGATTGGGCTTTGAGACTAGGGTTGGGTTTACTATAAAATAATTTTTTGAACTATAATTTTTTTTTTCAATTTAATTTTGGTCTTAGGTCTAGTCTATGAAGGATTATTTTCTCCAACTTATTATCTTATATAGCCCATGGACTAAGTCTAATCATCTCCTTTAGTTTCATTTTCCTAAAATTGATTCTTTATAAACTTGAATAGTTTTTGCATCTTTTTAAAATAAAAGGTGTCAGAATTAATTCTGGTATTATGTCGAGTAATCAAAGCTAATTATGAAAGGAATCTATTCTTGTATTAATTAGAATCAATTTTTATCTGATTTGGTTCCAAAATTCACTATATAATTGGGGGGTTATGAGAATAGTTTTCTACAATATTTTTCATACTCTCCCACACCTTGATTTTTAGTAATTTTTCCTCTAATTTAAGATTCATTTTCATCTTAAATATAGAGCTTATGATTTGTGTTGTTGAGAGATACTTTAGTTATATTTTCTTAGTCCATTAACCATATTTAAAAGTGCATTTAGACAAGATGTTGTTGTTAGAATCTTATTGCAAACAATTCCTTACACAAAGTGAGGAGTAATAAAATTTTAAAGATAAAGGATTCATCATTGACAACAACTAAACTTGATCAATTCTAAAGTGCCTCAATAAGTAAGTATCTCTCTTTGTTTTGTTTAATTAAATATATTAGTATGCATGCTAGGATTATATTTCGATCTCTATGCTTATTTGAATATATTCTTAGTGTGCTTGTTTTATATTGATTTGCACCTTTGACATGTGTGTGTATTTCAGATGTTTCTCATGTTCTCTAGTTTTAATTTGAAATCTAATTTGTTTAGAGTGCTTTTGTTATGATAAATTAAACTTGCTCACTAATCTAGACTAATACGTTTCGACTTGCATTTTAAGACCATGAGAGGTTCTAAATCTTGAAAAACAAAAGGAAGCATAATGACTTAATTCTCCATATATCCACTAATTTCTAATTAGTCTTTTTCTCTAGACAATATTTACTTTTTTAAATATCATAGTGTTTTAGAACAAAGTTTTCTATTATATTTGGTAGATTTTTTATAAAAAAAAAAAACTTGGTTAAGGGAGGTGTTTTAGACCCAAATGAAAGTGGGTTCCACTCACTTTTAGAATTAAATCTTTATTGAAAATTATTCTCTAATAAAAACTCTTTGACATGGAACATCACATTATTAAAATAAATTGTATATGAATGAAAAGTTGACCTAAAAAAACTTTTAGTTGACATGTTTTGTGAAACACAAAACCCTCTATACCTCATAGTAAAAATATAATATTGTATAGTGAAATGTTGAAGGGTCATAAATAAGTTTAACCTATACGCAAGTTTTTGGCTTAGGCTCCAGCTTCGTATCCTGAATTTATTATAAAATAATTTTTTTGCTCATAAAGAATTATATTTTTTTTGTCCATGAATAAAGAGTCTTAATAGTCTTCTTCCTCTAAAGCAATTTAGTTTTAGAGGAAAAAATATATGGTTTTCAAGGAAAAGAACTAACACCTTTTTATTCTTCTTTATTGGGGGTAATTAAGGTAAAATGACATAAAGTAGTTCTGGCAATTACTAGAATTAATTATGCTTGAGTTTTTATTTTAAAAATCAATATAAATAAAAGTTAAAGGAGAGATGTTCTGCACACCTTGCAATAGCTTTTATGCCTTCTTTTTAGTTATTTTTTCCAATTTCTTTTGCATATTTTCCCTCCATTCTAGAGTTTAAGATTTAGTTCTCCATAAAGAGATTGCTAGTTTCTTTCTTTTTGTTTATGGATCTTAATAGATAGTTTATTTCTGAACTTCTTTTATTTTTAGTCTAATAATTGTTTTTTATTCTATTTTTTATCTTGTATTTTTCTCCTATCTATTTCTTAAAAATCTTTTTTCCATAATTGTTTTTCCTCATATTGTTTCTTAACACTTGATTTATTACAACCTTACGTGTGCATTATTCATAAATACACAATGTATTGTTTTTTTAATCTTTTTTTTTTCTTTTTCATATGAAGTAACTGATCATTTATCCACTTTCTTAAAAATCATACTCTAAATTCCAAAGTCATTATCATTTTTTTCCTGTTTTAATGCTCATGATAATGTCCCATTTTATAAAATGGTAATTAAGAGAAAAGGAATATAAAAGAACCTCAATTGTGAATAAAAAAAAGACAAAATTTGCAATTATAAAATGAAAATTGCATTTTCATCATACTTTGAAAAATACAAAAAAATCAGTTAATAGATATCACAACAAGTTTAAGATTATCCATTAGGATTTGATAAAATTTCAAATAATTTTTTTTTTTAAGGTTCAAGAATGGTCAAGCTTTAACATGATAAGATAAAAATCTTCTTATTGAGGAAGAATTTTTTAAACCTTGGATAAACTTTTATGTACTTTAGAATGGTTAGATTTTAACTTTGATGAGATAAGGATTTCCTTACTAAGAAGAATTTTTCTAACCTTAAATAGACTAACAAATAAAAACATGACTTAGAGCAAACAACAAAGCAACTTACAATAGGTAGTGTGTACTAGGAGTGATACGTTTTCCCCTTGCACATCCAATCCCTTTATCCAAACTCTCACAAACCATTAAGTTTTCTAATGATCATAATACTAGGTGGCAACTCTCATTCCCCTTGTTTTACTAATGAAGGATAAGAATCTCTTATTATTTCCTCTCACATCATTCCTAATAACCTGACCTAAAAGGATGATTATCGTGACGCCGCACACATGCGACAATATCTATAAATCTTAGAATTTAGAAATTTATGGGTTTTTTTTCTCGCTTCTCCAAAACAAGATTTAATGGACTTTAGAGAGAGATGAGTCTCTTACCTTAGCTAAAACAACCCTAACTAGTATTTGCCAATTTTTTCAAGCCTCGCTCTTCTCCTCCACCAATTTAAACTTTCTTTTTATAACTACAATCCCTAACTTGTTTTCTCTCACTAATTCTACCTGGATTAGTCTTTATTTTCTAAGCAAAACCACTTATAAACACCTTTCAAGCTCACAATTTAGAACACACAAATATAAATTCTAGAGAAAATTTCACTTTTATGTTAGTTGTTACATTCCCCTTGTCAACCTAAATATATAACAACAACAACAACAACAACAATAACAACAACAATAACCATATTCAAGACAACAATTGCTCACATTAAACTCATAACCACAATAAAAAAAAATACTTGTGCAATTATTAAAACAATGAATACATCTTCATAAAATATAGAAACAATTATCAAACAAATGTAAAGATAATGCTCTTATATAATTTCAATTTTATTACATAATGAAACATCACATCTAATTCAATTTAACAACTTATATTCAAAACCCCCCTCTTCATTTTCTTTATTGTCATGTCCAACTTTTTTTTTTGGTTGAATTTGAGGTCAATCATATCATCTTCATCTACTAATCTATGTCCACTAGTACTTAATATTATATTTTACTCATCAACATCAACACAAGTATTCTTAGTGACGTGAAAATTTGGATTTTCTTACTCGATGGATGAAGCAACTTGATATAAATCAACTAGCTCATCCATTTAAAATACATTGTATCCCTCAATTACTTCATCATTACCATCTTCAATAACTTGAATATGACACCTAAGTTTGGTTTTCACAATGAGTAATCAATCAACTCTTACATGAAAATGAAAAATAAAATTAATTTCCCTCAAATCTCAAACAAACCCTGACATATAAATCATACACTAATAAAACAATTCTTCTAGAAAAAAGCTGTAAAATACTTAAATATACAAGCAAACTACAAAAACATTTCAATAAATTAACCTAAAACATAAATGGTTTACAAAAAAAATGGGTAGGTTTGCTTCCTTAGTGTAGCAAAGTTTCACATGAAATTAAAACAAGGGAGGGACACTGACACTAATGATAGATGTAGATCGATGTCATCGATTTGGGGTTGCTAGATTTATGAGGATGGTGGTCGACTTTATGAGAAAATAGGGGGGCTTCTTCTTTTATGCAGAAAGAAGAAAAATAAAGGGGGAAAGATAGAAATGTTGGGTTTTAATTCATTTAAATTTGTTGACAGAATATTTTTAGCAGATTCCATGGCAAAATAGTAATTTGTCAAATTTCTGACAAAATTATCAATGGATTTTATTTATATTTTCTATATTTCATAAAAAATTCCATAGAAAATTACCAACACAACATATTTCATCACTATTTACATCGACAATTACCTACAGAAATATTTCAACGGTATTTTTATCTTAAATTATTAATGAGATATTTTTCATTGGCGTTTCCATTGATTTTTTTTTAATTTTTTGGTAATTCTTTTTCTAGATCAGGAACTAGATTAAATGAAAAGGTCAAAATTAATGTACACGTGCAACATACATACCAACATTGTGTTCACTACACCATTAAACAGTTTTACCGACGGATTCATTATGTTGGTGGGAGGCATGCAAACCGTCGGTAAAATATTTCCCGACAGCCACATCGACAGAAAACGTCCGTCGGAATATTGATCGTTGGTAATTTCCTATTCCGTCGCTAATTCTGTGGGGAGTTAAAAAAAACCAAACACTGACGGAACACCGACATATTAAAGACAGCCAAGCGCACAAAAAAAAATTCCCTCGAGAAATTTACCGACGGAATCATTTCGTCTGTATTTTCAACGGTAATCACCGACAGAATATTCATCGGTGATTGTGGCATGGGCGGTAAATATTTCAGAACTCTCTGTCAAATACAGACGGATATATTCCGTCGGTAATAGTAATGGTAAACACCGACAGAATATATCTGTCGATAATTGTGGCATGGGTGGTAATTTTTTGCAACTCCTGTAAAATACCGAAGGCCTTTTATTGCGGAAAGTCGCGGGATTTATTTACAATATTTTTAAAAAAATTATTTATAAATAGTAAAAAAACTTAATAACCAAATAAAATTGTATTAAACATTAAATATATATATATAAAAAGTTAAATAATATTCATCCAAATATTCATTACAAATTTAATGTGTTTAAAAAAAAAAATTAAACTAGAATAGCGGACCGGAGTTGGAGGAGGAGGAGGAGGAGGCTGGTTGTTCCCGAGACCGTATGGCCAAAAAGAGGTTGCACATGTATCATCACTCATCCTTGATGTAATCTCCATAACCATTTGATGGAGCTGATCATAATCCGTCGAGAGTCGTTCATATTATTGTTTCAAGGCCACGAACTTCTTAGATTGGGTGCTCGATATTGATGGAGAGCCCATAGACTAGATTTTTATCGGGTCCACCAGACAATCCTACCTCCATCCACAAATCTGGATCGAAACCCGGATGGGTTGAAAGATCGTCCCCATATCTTTCCCTCAACCGGCTATTATAGGTCTCCAGAAACTTTTTTTAAAAAAATTATCATATTCAACTCAAGAAAATAATAACTTACAAAATAAAATAATTGAACGAATATACCACGAAGTGCTGAGCACGGTTGTCCACGAACTGTTGCACCCCTTTTTGGCGGTCTTCACTCCGCACGCGCGTCTCTACAAATAGCTCCATTGGACTCGGCTCACGTCCAAGAGGCGATTTGTAAGGGAAAAAAGGTTGCAAGTTAAATATATTTATAAGCAATAACAAATTAATTAACGATATATTTCATTTAAATTAATCCTACCATCCGCCGCATGTGCCCTCGAATGAGACCGAGTCGCCGATGTGCGTGGTCACCGAACCATGAATTTACGGTTCACGGTTGTCGGCCGGATTGTGGAGCGCCGTGAGAACCGCTTAGATGTCATGTGCTCAATATATGTCGTCCATATATCTCCCGCGATGAATGGAGGTTTGAATTCCCACCAAACCGCCACCTCATTCCATCCTTCAAGACAATTATCCCTCACATATCTTTTTTGCTTTTGTTTTTGTCATACCAAAAATCACGCAACCTACTTCCATAGTAACAAATTAGAATTTAGAACATAAAATTATAAAACAAAAATAAATATTATTTTCGATGTTACCTAGTTGTCGCGTGATTCTCCCATACCCTCCTCACAACATTGTTGTCCGCACTATCCCACTCAAATTTATGTTGTGTATATAAATAATTCATTTAAAATAAAACTAGTACAAGATACAAAATTATAAAAATAATTTATTAAAAATAAGCTGGAAATTAAAAGTTAACATCAACACAAATCCACCAAAACCATGCATTGATATTAGGTCTCCACTCGGGATGTCCGGAAACTGACTCCATTGAAACAATAAAATCTCCATCGACGCATTTAAACATCGATGTTATTGTCTGGCGGCCTCAATGTTTGTAAACCTGAAATTAAATAAAATTAATAAAATATTAATTAGTTGTTCATAAATTATGTTATAAGTATATAAAAAAAAACTAAAACCTAAACAAACTTACATTGAGAGGTCATCCTTCCATTGTGCCCGTACTTGCGGTTGAATTGACCCTCGCTGTGAATGAAACCGCCTTTGCACTTGTGAAACCGTGCTAGAAAAGGTAGCATCACAAGTTGGCACGGATGTCTGCCGTGATCCGACACCTGGGATAGGTCCTCCTCATTTGCTAGAAGAACTAGCTGCAACCATCTCACGATGACGTCTTTGTAGATTTCATTTTATATATCTGCATAAATTTATACAAATAATTACATAATTAACTTCGATTATTTAAAAAACATTCAGACAAGACTTCCCCTATCTTTGGAGACTCCTCACAATTTTCAAACCAGCAAATCTTTACAATAACCACAAACCAATTGACTCCATTGGAAAATTTTATATACAACCTAACATCTATATATTTTCAACTAACATCAATAGAAATGTATAAATGACAATTAAAATTAATTGAAATAATAAAAAACATAACAATCAATAATATAATAAAAGTGATATAAAACAATTAAATTTAATTCTTCATTTCCAATTACCATTTCCATGGAAAATTCAACAATAACAATTAAAAGAGACTAAATTATGAAATAATTATTACAATACAAACAATAAAATAATTAAATTTTCATTCNATATATCTACACAAAATTTAAATTNAATTATTTAAAAAAATTCTTGGCACCTCCCTATATTAGAGACTACTCATAGTTTTCATACCTACAAATATTGATAATTAGACAAATATTGCAAAATCAACTCAATACAACCTAACATCTATAGAAATTCAACATCTATATAATTTCAACTAACATCTATACAAATTGATAAATAACAATTAAAATTAAACGAAATAATAAAAAAACATAACAAGCAATAATATAATAAAATTAAGATAAACTAATTAAATTTAACTAAATATTTCAATTAACATTTTAAAGGTAAATTCAACAATAACAATTCATATTTAACAAAATTTTCAGTTATTATAGCAATACCAACAATAAAATAAATTGAACAAATCAAAAGCAAAAACCAAAGACTTTAGGAATGAAAAATGTTTACCTTATAGCGTGTTGATTTCAAGATTTTATCTACAAACAATACACAAAACAAAGAACACCACAAAAATAATCGTAATTAGAACAAAAAAAGTAAAAAATATAAAGATAAAGAAAGGAGAATCATACCTTTTAATATGTTGAAAACTAAATTCAAAACAATAAAAATACAATGAAAAGCAAAAAGATTGATCTTGAGAGGAGAAAAGAAGGAGGAGAAGAGAAGAAATTAGAGGGCCAGGGAAAAAATGAACCGCGGAGGGGGGTGTTGGTTTTATCTTGGAGGTTTACGGACGGAATAACCGACGGGAACATAGAATAATATTTTTTTGGGCTGGCATTAAATTCCATTAGTAATTTTCATTGGTATTCTTTTTGAAATTTGCACTAAAATTTTGAAAATCCCTCTAGATTTTTCGGCGTCTATCGCAAATCCATCCGTAATCGCGTATGTCGAGACGCGACGTATTTGATTTAATCGCATCCATCGAAAAATTCATCGGTAAATGTGTCGGCCGACCACGCGATCTCACGATCATGCGTGTTGGAATGTCGCGTCATCCATCGGTGAATGCGTCGGATATTCATCGGTGAATGTGGCAAGGGCGTAATTTTTTTTGCAACTCTCGGTAAAATCTTGACGGTACCATTCCATCGATATAGTCGTCGGTGAGTGGCAAAATGCCATAATTTTTTTGCAACTCTCGTACAATCTTGACGGGTAATAAGCCGTCGGTATTGCCGTCGGAAATTGTCAATCTTTTGCAAGTTTTGTTTGTATTGCTGTCTATCCTCTACACAAAAGCTTGAATTGCAAACTTACAACACGCACAACACAATAACAAGAGCAAACAATTATAAAGTAAATATTTCATGTTCCAAAATATCATCCATAATATTACATCATAAAACTAAGGCTTTACAACATATTTAGTCGAATTTTCATCTTAGTCCTCAATTAAATTGTTATCGACTTCATTGCACTCTTCAATGTGGTTATCATCTTCTTCATCAACATTCTCTAGTCCACTTTAGAGCTCAAAATAACATTCAACTCCTTTGCGTCAACATCAACAAGATTATCACCAAAAACACGAAAATTTAAATTTTCTTCTAAGTCAATCGAAAGAGCAACTTCCGGTATGGTTCAACCAACTCACTAGCTGAAGGACTTCATCTATCACACTTGTGTCTTCGTTTTCACCCTAAACAACCTCGACCACGACCCACGGGTTTGGTTTTAAAATGGATAACCAATCAACTCTTGATCGGTCCTTTCTAAAGGAAGGGGTGTATGTGTAATAAACTTGTTGGCATTGCTTTATGAAAACAAAGACATCATTTACATTGAGGTGTCTAGCTTTTGAGTTGATTTCAGCGGACCATAGTGAGGATCTACTCTGATTCCTCTGTCCGGTTGTGTCATACCAATTGATTTGAATAAAAACACTATATTTTGCTCGCTTATGATATTGTAGTTCGATGACCTCTTCCAATATACCGTAATAGTCAACTTCAAACTCACTAGAAATTCGATCCCTTAATACAAACACCGTTGTTGTATGTCTTTCTTCCATGCCCGTATTCTTCAGTATGAAAGACATATCCATTGACAAAATACCCGTTATAGCACTTGACTTTTCTTTCGGGCCCGGGCTTAGTAAAGGCGGGTGAAATAGCATCATTGCCTCCCATTTGATAAACCTTGTATATCAAATACAACAATAATCAATAAATGGATATTCTGTAGTATTGATGTACAGTTAATTACATTGCAAGAGATAATGAGTTTGTGATAGGACTTACATGTGTTCTAAACCATGTGGCAAATTGTTCGTTTCATAATTGAAAGATCTGGAATTTAATCAGCTGTGAGTTATTGGACAATAAGTATCGTCGATGTTGCTGCAAGGTTGTTCCAAATTATATGAGTTTATGGTATCACAATATACAGATAGTACACTCTTGACAAAGTTTAAGTCGAACATCTACTTACTTAATAAAAGGTCTCATCTCATCACAGTTAAATAGGACATAACTGTATGCTTGTCTGAACTCTATTTCAGACAAATATCTTCCCCTCATAACATTTTTAGGTGTTGGTCGTCCAGGATTGGAGAACATTGACAAGTTCCTACTTGAAGGCACTTCACCACCATTATCATGTCATGGAACACGATTGATCCTCATTCTCAAATGAGGTTCGAAATAGTATGAGATAAATGTTAAGATCTCCTCAACAATATAGGCCTCATTATATTGGCCCTCAACTTGTGCCTTATTCTTAACTTTTTTTTAAGATTGAACAAGTACCTGTATATATAGAATTAATCAAAAATTATCAATTAAAAAATGAAAAAACGTTTAATTATGAATTACATAGCAACTATAATATCTAACCTCTCGAATGGATACATCCATACATGCTTGGACCGATCCTCCAACTTTTATCTCAAATGGTAAATGTACACAGATGCTCCATTGAGTCAAAAAATGATGGAGGGAATATCATCTCAAGTTTGCATATTGTCTCGACGATATTCGTTTCAAGCCTTTCAATGTGATTAACATTCAACTTGCTTTGGAGCATATATCTACGAAGAAATTCCTGATCTCCATGGGTGCATCCCATTTGACAACAAATCACGAAAATCTAATAGGATGAGTGTTTGCATAAACACATAGTAGTCATGACTCTCATTCCATATAATCTGCATTCCTCCGTTTTAACCGGCCTTGATATGTTGAGGCATGTTCATCGAGGAAAGCGGAGACTCTTAAACCATTTGTAGACTAGTAGTTGTGTGTTTTTCTCTAACACAAAGCTTGCTCTTGGTTTTGCGACTCCGTGACCCATCACAAACCAACTCCATATTTTTACGGTTCTGGAGAACAGCGCTACATCCAATCTAACCTTGATGTTGTCCTTTGTCTTTCCCTTCACATCCATGGCGGTGTTGAAAATGTTCTCAAACACGTTTTTTCAATGTGCGTGATGTCAAGGTTATGATGGAGAATATTGGTCTTCTAATAAGGAAGCTCCCAAAGATACTTCACTTCACCCAATTATGGGTCAAGCCAAAACCGGGAAACTTACGCTTATCTAATTGGAGACCAAACACAATGTCACGGTACTCTAACACAACATCATGCAATTCTTCACCGAGGAAAGGCGTTGGGGGTGCAACATTCTTTTTTAACTCGCCAACAAAGAAATCCTTCTGTTCTTTTTATACACGTGATTCGGTGGCAAGAAACGACAATAACGTCAAAAAAGAAGCTTTACACTGTTTGTTAAGCGTGAATGCCTTATTGTTCTCCATACGGTTATGGACATGATAGTTTTCCATCGTGCTCCAACCGGAAACCATTCCATAAGTTGGGAAATCATTGATAGTCCACATCAAAGTAGCCTCGTAACAAAATTCTATTTCCTCGAGATACCATAAATCAAAGCTCGAGAAGACCACAACTTCACGTCAACTCATCAATCAGCGGTTGAAGACAAATATCTATATTCTGCCCCGGACTGCTCGGACCTGGTATGACTATAGATAAAAACATGAACTCCAACCTCATACACATCCATGGTGGCATGTTATAAGCCGTCAATATGGCCCGGCCAACAAGAATAAGGAGCAACAAATAGTTCTTTATGTGTATACCAACACGGGTAATCCTCCATGAACTCTTTGGTTAAAATATGCATCATTACAACATCTTGATCACGAGAAACTTTAAATTTTACACTTCCTACATGGACACCTAATACCACCATTAGAAAAATTTCTGGGATAGATGTTGTGAAATTAATAAAACCACGAACACCATTACAATAATCCATCTTCCTGCAATCCTTGGGGTGAGTCCCGATACATCTATGAGCGATCATCCATGACTTCTATCGAACCTCTATAAAATTATGGCGACAACATATATTAATTAACTATGTTACGTAAATAAACATAACAAAAATATTGGTTTGCCCGACATTATCCAACAAATTAAAAAAACTTTTATGTTAAATATTCATTATTAATTATCAACTATCAACATCCTTACAAATTTATACATATAAAAATTAATGAAAATCACAACTTTGCAATAGAATTGATAAAAATAAAAGCGAACTTCGTTAAACAAGCTATTATTTATTTCATCACAACACATCTAATTCGATTGTAATTCAAACAAAGTTTCAACAATTTACAAACAAATATAATTTGACAAAATCTAAAACAAACTATAACAACTATAAAATTATACATTCATACTACAAGTTTATTTTACAAATAACAATCAAACAAGTACATCGTTAACAAAAAAATATACTAAAAAGAATTCGCATTTAAATCTTAAAACTAGAAAGGATAGATTTACTTACAAAAAATAATAAAATCCACAAGAATGGATGTTATGACCACGTACAAAAGTATAAGAAACTTGAGTGCTTGTGTTGATAAGAGGGGGAGAGTTGGGATGGGTGGTTGGTTTGTAGTTTGGGAGGGAGAGGTGGGATGGGGAAGGAAAAAAGGGGAAGAAGAAGGAGAAATAGAGGAAGAGAGTGTCAAAGCACAGGTATATATTGACTTTTACTGATGGAATCCCCAACAAAACATGTTTGTCGGTATACCCATTGGTGAGTCCGCCGGTGACAGTGCCACGTCACTGTACGGAGATCTCGGTTTGAATCCCTCAATCATTCCGTCGATAAAATCATTTGGAAAAAAATCCACGTCATCACACCGTTGTAACTTTTCAAAAAAACTAAGTAATCCATCGGGGATACATCGGCGGGCATTGTTTGTCGGTATACACCAATAAAACTGGAGATGGAATTATTTTTGTCGGAAAAAATTACCGATGAAAAAATTTCATTGGTAATTCTATTGCTTTTCACCGATTTTCTAGTTGTGGATGGTGTGTGATTTCTTAGTACTCTTGAGATCGTCTCGATTGGTGCTTCCTTACCTTGAGGCTTTGTGATGATGATGGTGCTTCAGTTATGGATACCAAAACTTATTCTTCTTTTCTTTCTTTTTCTCTCTCTTTCCACACTCATCTCCTCAATTTCCACGTCTGATTCCTTGCAAATATAAAAGTAAGTTGTCATTTTTTAAAATAATCTGACCTTTATTCTTTTTACTACTATTTTTAGCAATAATCATATAAAAACCAAAATAGATGCTCATAAAATTAAGCAAGAACCAAATGCCAAGGTATTTGTTTGAGACCGTGATAAAAAAAAAAGCAAATGAAAACAAATGATGAAGCCCAATTCAAAATTAATAAAATATTGAAGGGTAAAATTGAAAACAAAAAACAAACTTGATGTTTAAGGATGAGATTGAAAAAAATCAATAAAAAATAAAGGGTAAAAAAAGGTCTAGCATGCAGGATTAGTGGCCAAACACTTATGAGTCTTTCAAAAATACATATGTGCACAGGCTTGTGATAGTACCACGAGCCAAGGTCTTTGTTTTTTTTTTTTCTCTTTTTAAAAGGTTGATGACATATCGTCTACTCCTTAAAAAGATAATAATAATAACACCAGTTGACGCGTCATTCAATATTGCGACAGAGAAAGCATCATCCACTTGCTTATAATCTGACCAAAATAGCAATGCCCAGAAGACCAAATGTTTTTTTTTTTTGTCAAAAAATCCTTTTATTCAACCTAGATTCAACTTAAAACACATATTAAACACTCCTTGAACCTAAAAAAAAAAAACAATTAATCATTAAAAAAACTACAAAAAGGATTACAAAATTACAAAATCAAACAAGAAAAAAATCATCTATCAACCCTAATCTATATTCTCTAGCAATATTAAGGTCTAAAAAAACCTCAATTTGACCCCCTATTCAAATAGAACTCGTCAACCTCAAAATCAGTCATTTTTGTTATCAAATTGTGGTGAACTGGCAACTTTCTCTTTCCTTTACCATTTTTAATTGTGGCGCACAAAGAGAACTTTCTCTCTTCTCTCTCAAGCTTCGGTACTAAAATATTAAGAAAATGAACCGTTAGACCAATATTAAAATTATAAAGATTAAAGAAACTGTAAAGAAAGAAAAAGAAAAGTAAGTGGACTAAATAAAACTTTTTCTAGTGAATCTGAGATTGGCCATAAGATTTCTTCTTGTTTTACTCTTTGATCCTTTTTTGTTAAATATTTTCTTTTCCTTAACACATTTTAAGATATCGGTAATTAATTTAGTCATAGAAGGGGGCTATAATTGAAAAAAAAAAAATTGAAGAACAAAACAAAAAAAAAGCTGTTACTGTGGATTGTTTATTTATTTAATGTGTAGCCTTCTACTAGAAAATAACAAAATCCCTAATGAAATGCCTCAAGATTAAACCTCAGAAATTTTCACTGTGCAAACTTCAAAAGGCCTGCATGCAAATTTAGGGAGAGCAGTACAATTATTCTTCATTATGTTGCCGAAAACCTGCTCAACATCCCTTGAACAAAAGTAAGAAGCAGGAAAAAAAAAAAAATTGTGATTGTAGACAGCCACATTCGAAAGGGGAGAATTGTGCTTGTAGGTATCTATATGATATTAGACAGGAACTTTGCTTTATTAATTTGTTCTTTTATTGTGGTCGAATAAACTATCATCTCAACTTATCTACCGAATAACTTTATCTTGCTCGAACTTAAATAATATTCCATAAATTAATTTAATATATATATAAATTTAAAAAAATTGATAAATATACTTACTTGGTGTAACAAAATTTCCCATGAAATTAAAATAAAAGAGAGACATTGACACTAATAATAGATGTAGATCAACATTATTAACTTGTGGTTGCTAGATTTGTGAGGATAGTGGTCGGCTTCATGAGAAAATAGAGGGAGGGCTTTTTTATTTCAGAAGAAAAAAAAATAAAGCAGGGAAGATAGAAATGTTGGGTTTTAATTCATTTAAATTTACTGACAAAATATTTTTTGAAAAATACTAGTGAAATTGTTGATAGATTTTTTTATTTTATATATTCCATAAAAAATTACTAACAAAATATATTTGATCATTATTTAAACGGTAATTATCTATAGAAATATTTAATTAGTATTTTTGTTTTAAATTATTAATGAGATATTTTTCATTGGTATTTATTAATTTTTTGATATATATATATTTTTTTACTTGAGTAGAGAATAAATTGAATGACAAGGACAAGATTAATTTGTAGACGTACCAGTGAGAAGCCGCCCCACTGAGTTTTGTTTTTTCTCAGTGACAAAAATCATTATAATTCATTGTTGTATCGATAACCTATCTTGCTCGACCTCGACCTATCTTGCTCGACCTATCTTGCTAGACCTCGACCTATCTTGCTCGACCTATCTTGCTAGACCTCGACCTATCTTGCTCGACATTCATCCCAACTTATTTACAGAATAACTCTATCTTGCTCGACCTCAAATAAAATTATAAATTAAGCTAAAATATAAATGGAGTACAAGAAACTAAGATTTGTTTGTACACAGAATATAGAACAGGGTACGTATCGATATGATTGGAGTACAGAAGCTTGCTTTATTAATTTATTCTTTTATTGTATCGATATGATTTGTTCTTTTAAATGGCCAAAATCAATATAATTCCTTTATGATTGGAATAGAAATTGAGAGGACATTCATTCCAACTTATCTGCAGAATAACTTTATCTTTCTCGACCTCAAATAATATTCCCAACAAGAAGGAGAGAAAAGCAGTTTATGCACCGAGGGTATTGGCATAGCGGTGGGAGGGGCTTGTCTCCTCCTATTATTCCTGGGTTTGAGTTTTTATGTGCATGTCATCATCCCATGGCTTACACGTACCTTGGATTTGCGGGGTGTTCGGTGGGCCATGGGATTAGTCGAGTAGTCTTGTATGGTTGGCCATTACCCACGTAAATAAAAAATAAAAAAAAACAGTTTATATCCAAGGATAATGGATAATTAAGTTCTAGTCTACGTTTAATTTCTTTAAATAATTTAATTGTGATTTTGTTTTTTAACTTGGACTTGTCTAAATTAATTCACGTAACAAACAAACACATAAAAAAACTGGAGAAATGGATAATTAATTCGAGTATTTTTATTATATAAAACTAAAAAAAATCTGGTTACCTTAAGTATATTTTTCATTATTTATAAGTTTTATAAATTAATGATTTGTTGTTTTCCTTGGAACTCGTTTTGGGTAATCAAACCTTCCGTAATTTTTGAAAAGTGAATTATAATTTCTTAGGTAATATTTTATTCTTGAAAAGTAAATTATTCTTTAATATCTAATAGTATTATATAAAATAAATTAAAAAATATTTTCTAGTGTTTTACTATATCATGGAAATTAAGTTAAAAAATAAATTGTTAACATTTTTTTTTTTCAAGTTTATTAAAATAATAAGAAACAAATCTTACAAATTAAAAAGTTGAATAAGAATAAAATTGAAAAAAATCAAATTTCATAAATTATCTTAAATAAAATAAATAACAATCAAAATAATAGAGATCAAATTTAACACATAAAAAATTGAAAGATGATGAAATTAAAAAAATTAAAATTTTAAAAATTATTTCAAATAAAATAAATAAAAATAAAAAAATAAGGACCATATTTGATAGATAAAAAATTTCAATTAAAAAATGATAAGAGAAAAAATAAATAACAATCATAAAATGAGGACCAAAGTTGATTCAAATTAAATCAAATTCTAAGGGATGAAATTGAAAAAAAATTCAAAACAAAATAAATAACAATAAAAAATTTAAAGATCAAATTTTATATGATCGGTAAATAACATGACATTTCTAAACTTTTCACAACTTAAAAAAGTATTTTCCACTCAAAATAAAGGAAAATATTTTTCTATAAACCAAGCCAAATTTTTCTTTGACTAAAAAGTGTTTTTCATTGATTAATTTTTCTAATGACAAACAAACAAAGAAAAAATGATTTCTAGAAAACTATTTTCCGTGCAATATCTGAGAATCTTATTGTTTTAGACTTTTAGGTTAAAACTATTAATGAGACGACGGGTAAATAATTTTGAATTACTCAATCATATAAATCAAATTTTAATAAAGAAAACTAAATTAAGTTGGATATAGGGGAAAAATGAGGATAATTTAAATACCTATTCAAAAAGTCAATTTTTAAAACAATTTGCTAGAACACTTATCACGGGGATGACAATTTCATGATGGGATAATTAAACAAGTTATCAAGCGAGGAGCTGTGAACTCTAAAATAATGATGGAATCGAATTCAGGAGAAATGGCTCTCAAATAGGGAATCTTATTCGATCGGATCTCATTGTGTTATCCGGCTTTGCTCAAATGCCAGGTCAAATATTGATTTACATTTACCACTCAAAGATATTTATCGGCATCTCACGAATATTGGGCATATTACCTTGATTCCATCATATTTTATAAAATCATCATTCACTAGATAGTACAATTCAAGTGAGAAGTGTGAACATCGTGATGGGATCCTCGACCATTCATTTAAAAGTTACAAAACAATCCAAAAATATAAAAAAATAATTTAGAACTAAAAAAAATTAAAATTTTTTTAAAAGGTGTCAATCTATTCCACAAACTTCTATAATCTTCTTGTATTTTTCAATAGTCTAGAATTCTCTAAAAATTTTGTTTATGTTTTTAGACAAAAATATTTTTACTCTTTCTTGTTTTAGAAATTCAAATACATTTGATGATGATGATGTGATGATGATGATGATGATGATGATGATGATCACCATCATCATCATCATCATCAATCAATTAATCAATTAATCATTAATCAATCATCATAGGATTATAGTAGTGTGTAAATTGGGTCATTATCATCATCATTAAAAATTATAAAATACCCAAAACTTGGCCAAAATGTGGGAAAAAAAATTGATATTTTTTTTTAAAAAATTATTGGGATAAAAAATTGAACTTCTATGTTTAGGGATTTCAGCAAGGTGATAAAAATAAATCTACAACTTAAGACATGCTTTTGTTAGGAATTGAGCTCGGAAAGAGTGATAAAATTGTCTATGTTAAATCAATAAACAATTAAGGATTGCTAAAAGCATTCTTGAAAGATTTCACTAAAAGCATTGCTAAAGGAATGTGCATTAAGTTCTTTATTAATTAAAAAACTTCAATCAAATATGATAAATTAACAAATTGAACTTAATGGTTAGATTGTGATGCTAAAAGATTTTAGAATCAAAGTGAGAATAATTTAAAAACTTAAGGATTAAAATGAAAAAGAATGGAAGTTCGAAAATGTATCTTTTAAATTTATGTTTTCAAACATATGGTTGAGGGTTTAATCATATGTTCAGTTTTGGACTTGATTTATTAATTTATTTTCTTTCCTTCAAAAGTTTTGAAGATTTCATTATATTTTATGGATAAATAATAGTAAAATGTTAATTATTTGCTACTGAACACTTTAAAATAATATTTGTTTATATTTTTAAAAAATATTTTTAACATCAACACATCAAAACAATATGAAAACACCGAAGAAATTAATTTAAATAAAAAAATCAATTTTATTTTTGTAATAAATTAAGTTAAATTTGAGTTTCTTATTTCATGAGATTTTCAATGAGATTATGTGATAGAAGCATATATATAAAAGAATGATTTTATATTTTGGGACAAATAAAAGCAATTACAGGAGAACAGATGGAATGATAAACATTTTTTTAATTAAATAAATTAAAATTAAAAACAATTATTAATATATACAAGTTTCAAACTTAAAAACAATTACTTGAAATATAAAATCTTTCTTGAATCCCCAGTATCTAACTCCATCTAAAAGGCTTAGAATATAGATCAACTAATATTTTTTTTTGTTTTACTAAGAAAAACAAACTTGATTTCTCTAATTATAGGCTTAAACTTTTCAACAGTTCCAAGTACAATTAACAACATGAGCCGATAGAAAGCTACCATTGCAAATAACATGGCAAGATCCATCCACTTCGGTAACGCATTTCCACCTGCCATATAATTCTCAAAATTTCTTCACCTTTTATGTAAGCAGGCCCTCCTCCTTGCAGTACTTGACCATTAGGAAATGTCAGTCCTTCAAACTCGTTTTTAAAGAGCCCCTGGTACGCATATCTATGGAAAGCAATGTAGTATAACGGATATCTCCAGAAAACTAAGGGAAGATCATGCGGCAGCCGAAAACCGCCACTTAGTATCATTAACCCTTGGATCCCTGCTCCTGTTATTAGACCCATCAGGAAATTTGGCATGATGCTTGCAACAATCAGCATTAGGCTTTCCACCAGCATCATACAGGCAAGGAGTGTCAAGGCAAAGTAGATGAACTGTGCGCAACCTTGTTGGAGGCCAACAAGGTAGTAAGTTATTAACTCAGGAATCAAAGATATAACAAGCAAGAAGGGTGTTGAAGAAACTGTGTTGCCGACAACAAATGCAGCCGACTGATAATGTCCGTTTAATCTTTCCCGTTGAAAAACCTGACTTGAAATGGAAGTAATTACTTGCTAAATGCTACTACTTCCAGGGACAGAATACTTGATATGTTGTTATGAACTAACCTTCATGTCCTCCACAAATGAAGGGAAACCCCCAATAGCCATGATTGTCAAGAAGGAAGCAGTGAACATAAGCAGTGAACCTCTTGCCTATGAAGCAGAACAATCATGACTTAATTTTTTTCACAGGCAGTAATTTCTCACACTAAAACAAACAATGACTTAGTACTTGCCTGTATCGAGCTGTAACCAGAGCCTATGTCATAGAAAACGGATCCTAAGCCTGAACATAACGCAATATAAATGGCCAGACGGACCAGTAGTAGCCTAGATCTCGATACATGTTCACAAAAGACCTTCTTGTGAGAATGAGGCACTGGGAAATGAAGTTAGCCTGGCTGCCCTTCTTTAGTTCTTCCCTTTCCTAAAATGCATATACAAATGCAGACTAATACATTAACAAGTATAAAACTTTAGCCTGCTAACAATATTATGTTTTCATTGCTACTTAATGTGTCTATAGCCCTACTCACCAAGCTACATAGTTCTGATACTTTTCTTTGGATTTGCTGGCAGGGTATGTGATGATTTATAAGATCTTACAAGAAAATTGATTGCTTCCTCGGTGGTTTTCTTTGCATGGAAAACTTGATCCATGTACTACAAAAAAAAACATTATCTTAGACAAGCACAAATGATATATATTCTGAATATAAAAAGAAAACAGCAATATCTCAAGCAAGATTAATTTGTCACGATTCACTGTGCAAACCTCATCAAAATCTGTGTTGATTGTGTGTAGGTAATGATCAGATGGGTTTTGGTGACTCGGGCAGGAAACCGTTCAATTCAAAAACTACAGTCAAAAAGTAAAACAAGTCATGAGCTATTAGAGCTTTAAGAGCTGAAATAATTTTCCTAAAAATAATTTGATGGCAAACGAAATATTGACATAAATGTACCTTATTAGCTCTATCAGAGCGACCAAAGTATATTGTTCGTCCTGAGACAGAAGGCATAGGTTGTGAAAGAGCTGAAAGACTTGACTGCTAGGTTGATGAATGGATGCAATAATTGTCATTCTGTCTTGCTAGCAAGATCGACCATTCGTTTCATAACATAATATGATGCAGCACTGTCAAGTCCACTTGTTGGCTCGTCGAGGGAAGAGCTTCGGCCGAGTTAAAATCTCTATGCAAATGCTCACTCTCCTCTTCTGCCCACTACTTCAGGCCCTTGTTGTTCCATCCCTCCTATTCTTGTGTCCATTGAGTCTTGTGGCTTCATCTCTTTTTATTTGTCGTCTCTGCTCAGCTCTTTTTCTTGTTAATGACATTGAATTGGGTAGTTGGAGTTGAGCTGAGTAAAGACAGCTTCTCTTACAGTTAGTGTCCATGTTATAACATCGTCTTGAGTCACATAAGCCCTAAGTTGACATGACATAAATGGATCGTACATTAGTGAGACCAAAGCACATTTTGCTTGTGATCCAGAAGGGATCAAACATGAAACAAAGTTTATATGAACACAAGGGCATGTACAAATTGAATGCCTAGCTAGAAAAGAAGCAAGAAGAGATTAATTCAAGTAAAATGTATATCAAGCACAGTCTACTGTGCATGTAGCATTAGGATCAATTTCAATATCAGTGATCAAGAACTCTGCAACAATTTGAAGTTCGAAAGGCTAGTTTTCATACCGAAGTCCCATATGCCAATGGCTGTTTTCGACCATTGATTAGAACTTCTCAGTATGCTTTGTGCTGGAATCTAATCTCCCTGGGAAGAGTACTGTATTATATCAGAGTTATGCTTACAGCACATTGAAGAGTGAAAAATTCATCAGTAAAATAAATTCTTAATGCTGTCTACAGGATTTCTATGTTCTTTTTCTGTTTTTTTGCTCTGAACTGTTGATCAAAAGTACAATCCATCTCTCAACAATTACACAATGCTTTCTTGAACTAATATACAAGTTTCTTGACTAAATAATTTCTTGATAAAAAGAATAAAAATGTTTTTGAACTTTCTCAAATATTTCCCTTGAACCTAAAACAAATATAAGAAATGAAAAAATATATTCTTAATGCTTGGAGTAATAACTTAATGGATTCAATACGAACACACAATGGAATTGGTAGTAATTTAATGCAATTTTTTAAGTTATTTATTTTATGTATGTGTTCATGCTGCTTTCGTTTAAAAAATTTCGTTATATATATCCCTTTACTCACAAATAATTTTATCTTTCAATTCCAAATAGGGTTTTAGTGACAATATTGCAGTGGTCAAATCTTAAGTTGATTTTGGCGACACCGATTTGTCGCTAAAATCTTTAAGCGATACAATTCATCTTCATGCATTAAAATTCAGGATTTAGTAACAACACTTTGTGTGGAGCATATTTCTGACAAAATTTGATGTCAGTAAACGACATAAGATTGTTTTTCATAAGGTAGACATGATTTAATTTTTTAAAAAAAAAAAATAGCAAAGGGAATATAATTGTACGGGAAAACTTCAATATGATCACTGTCCAAAACCTATATTTTCTATCCCATCCAGGTCAATCCAACCCACCATAGCATTTTCTTAGAATGTGTTCGAACTAGGACCATTGGGCCTTGGCTTTAGAAAATTTAGAAGTCCAATGGCATGGTTAATGGGCTTTGAACCAGTGTTTTTAAACCAGACGGTGGTCGGCGGCCAAGACTGGGTCACGAGTTTTGACCGAGTCACCAAGGTTAACTCTAATTTTTATAAATCAAAGCGGCGTTGTTTTGGTAAAAAAATATAAAAAAATAGACAGGGTTGCAATGAGTTTTGATACGGTCAACGGGTTTTGACCAAGTCACTTTTATTTTTCATAAATCGGTCAGTTCGGTCCGAGTCAGCGAGTCACGAGTTCCGAACCGTCGTAATTTTAAAACTATGCTTTGAACATTTTGGCATCTTAATAAAGATGAAATATATTATAAATAAATTTTTAAATTTTAAAAATTTATTTTCAATATAAATACATCAAAAAAATTAAAAATATATAAAAAATCAATTTAAAATTAAAAAAAAATCATTTTTTTAAATACAAACAAACGATGCCTTCAATCAATAATCATCCCTATAGAAGGGTTCGATGAAATTCACTTCGTGGAAATATAAGAAATAATTTAAGTATTTTGTTTCTGACAAAACCTAAAAAAGATGGCTAGAAATGTTTTAAAAAAATGGTGTATTGATGATTAAGATAATTGAAGAGTGGTAGGGAGTTGGTGGTGAACAATACATGATGGAGCTTTAAAAAAATCAATTCAATCTCAAAATAAATAAATATATAAATAAAGTTATTTGATTCTTTCTTAATTCTTAATTTGATTGGAGCAATCAAGTTTGAAACATAATCAATAACCACAAACACAAAGGATTAAGAATGTGATTTTTCCAACATATGAAAACAAAATGCCCTTGATGTTTATAATGTGTGGCATTGTCTTTAGGTGAATCTAGCTGGCTTATAGCTCTGCTCAAAGGAATAGTCTTATGCATATTTTGAAACTGATCTAGTAGAGCGTGATTTGGGCTCCGAAACGGGCGGAGTTGAAAAAAATAGGGTAGAAAATACCTGAGTGATGACTTCGGTTGATTTCGTAGTGGACCGGTCAAGACAGATTGCAAGCCGTTGACTTTTTTACTAAAAACAATGTCGTTTTAATTAAAAAAAATAAATTGACCGGTCCAAACCGGAACCGGACCTTTATCCGACCCGGGTCTAAAAACTATATTCTTAATACCTTAATTAAGAGACTTTCATGTTAAAGATTCAAGAATCTGGATTTCTCAATTAATAATTAATATATATACGATAAAATCTTTTATATATGTAGTTTCCCCTTGACTTCTCAATTATTGGTATAGAGATATGTGTGCATGAATATAATTAATTAATCATGCGGTATCTAATTTCAGGAGTGTCTAACACCCGTGAAGGCTACAAAAGCTTTTCCTTGATTCCTTCACCGGGGAAAAAAGAAGGAAATCCGATGCATGTGATCAAAGAGAAAATAATTGAGAAAGGAATTTCTTGGAGAAAAGAAAGAAAGGGGAAAATTACCAGCTAGGTGCGTCCAAGAGAGGTGAGTCTTGCCGCAGCCCAGAAGGACCCATGATTGCCAAGACCTCCCCAGGCCGAGCATAGCCGGTGAGTCCTTGAAGAATGGATCTGCACTCACTGTTCCTATCTGAAACCGTCACCCCAAGGTTCTCCCATGGTATTGAAACATCCTTCCGGTGGACATCCCGACAGCTTCCAAAGGCTGGGCCATTTTCCCAAGTCTACTGCCTCCATAGATTCGTCATTTGGAGACAATGCACTGTGGTCTGTTTCGTAGTTGGAGCTAGGTGATGAAGAAGCCATGCAAGTCTTGCCGTCAGCAGGCAACTTAATCATGCTGTGTGAAAAGGGATTATGCATTGTGATTTAAGGATGTTCCTAAGCTTAAAGGAATTGGCGTGTGGAATCTCTGTACAAAGCACGTAAAGACAACTAAGAGCCCCCTGTAAATGGAGGGAAATGAAGGCCACTTGTGACTTTGGGGAGATTTCTACTCTCTTTTTGTCGGGGATAACTCCATTTTGTTAAGAGTTAAGATATGAGCTGAATAAGAACAAAATCATGTGACATTTGACCGTAAATTCATTGCTAAGATCAAAATTGATGATGCTTGTCCCTTGGGTTAAGGATTGAGAATTAAGCTTATGACCTTCAAGTGTGACTTTTTTAAGATATCTTTTTCATAACAGAGGTTCAAAGATATAATTCTTTTTGAGTTGTCTCCCCTACATAATGTTTGAGACATCATTATCAATAATGTGTTGAGAAAAGGCATTGATATAACCTAATTAAAGTCTCAATTCTTTTCTCCAAATTAAATAAGCACATAACATAAATTTTAATATGGAAAAATCCAGGTGTGGAAAAAACAACGAAATTATAGTCTACTTAATGTTTTTACTAATAGGATCACAAAGTTCTTCTCTAACTTAGTTGGAAGATATATATCAAATTAAATATTAAATTCATAGTTATAAGAATGATTTTATCATCAACAACAACAAAAAAATGACTAAATCTCATCAATTAGATCTTTGTAAATACCCATAAGGGAAAGCTTTGCAACAATTAAAATTATGTAGTTGAAGAGCTCATTATTGGAATATTGTATCAAAATCTCATTAAATCAAATAACAATCACCATTGGATAATCAGATAATCAAGGCTGAAGAACACGTTTTTTCTTCATTTTATCTCACTTTTGGCAAAATCTCTCATTCTCTTTTTTTTCTTTTTGTATATATTAGCTCACAATGAAAATAAGCCAAAGTTAGCCTTTTTATACCTAGTTATTTATATGACCTAAGCCTTTGTCCTTATTTTCTTAGTTTATATGGGTTATAGCTCAAAAAAAAAAAAAACCAAGACAATAATTATCCCCTTCTGAATCATCGGGGGGCTTCACTAAACTTGTTTGCTTTTTATAAAACTCAAACTTTTCTCTTGATAAACACTTGTTCATTATATTTGATATATTGTCTCGGTATAGATCTTCTACGACAACAAAGACTTCATCTACATAACATCTTGAATATTGAGTATCTAACATCAATGTGTTTTGATCTTGAATGAAGTAAGATGTAATAAGATGGATCACACTATAATTATCATAGTGCAACATAGATTCGTGCACTAGATCAAGTTTGTGTAAGATTTTCTTCATCAAAATCTTTAATGAAGCGATGTATTTAGCCTCTGCCATAAAGCGCTCCTTCTACAAAGGTCATTAAGCATCTGATGTGGACTTTCTAGCATCGGCATGCTAAAGTCGATATGCATTTATGTATGCATTTAGTATAGGTTCACCATTGCAATATAAGTTGAAAGTGAAAGTACCTTTGAAATATTGAAGTATTTATTTCACTTTGTTGACCAATGTTTTTACCACGATTAATGAGAAGTCAATTGACCACACCAATGACATCAGGCTAAATCGAGAATCATACAAGTTATGACATACATTGAAGTAACCAATTTACTTGTTCGTAAAAAACCTTATTCATCTCCTTTGTTTCTTTAATCACTTGTAGAGGCCGGTGTTTAGAACTTAGCTTAAAGTGACTTGTAAATGGATAATAAATAGGTTTGAACTTGCTACGTATTGGATCTCTTAAGTATTTTTTGAACATATATTCCTAAGATAGCCCAAGTTTTCCTCTTTTTCATCTCGAAGTAATCTTGACGATAATCTATTTTTTCAATCCTCGAGTTTTCATTGCAAAAGACTTTGGCCCAGCTTTAACTTGTGGGAATTTTGGATCTTAATAAAATAATAGCCAACAATGAATACATCATCCTGAATAAAAAAAATAATGAAGTTACCATCGAGATGCCTTTTTATAAAGACATA